>JAMZDL010000210.1:0-44373 GCA_027579765.1 Candolleomyces efflorescens
CTCATCGTTCCGATCTGGCGCGACAGTGAGTAGGTCTGCACGATCCGTGAACGATCTCATCTTTCTCGGCGCGCTGTTTCGAGACCGCGGGAACGCGGAACTTGATGGTATCAGACCGGGGGAAAGACGGACTCGCTCCGTCATGTCTCCTGCCCGACGCCGGGGCGCTGATCCTATCCCTACCTCCCCACCCAGCAGAGAACTCAAGCAATTCGGTGATTATTTTTCAATATTATTTATATCAATCGTTTTATTTCATGCTACTTAGCAGCAGCAAGATCTGTGTGACGTCACGCGTTAGAGTCACGGTTCACATAAAGCCGCTCCCTTGGCTTTCGAAGTCCCCGACTCCCTTTCTTCCCTCCCCCCACCATCCCCTCACAGCTCAACGGCGTATATGCGCCGTCGCCCTCCCCAAACTCATTTCCCACCGTCTCGCCGCACAGCGACGCGAGGAAACGCGTGCCGGCGACGTCTTTCCTTGGCGATGTCAGTCTCCCCGCCCTGCCAACCATCTCGCGAGGGAACGCGTCATCATAGCGCGTTTCCCTGCATCTCCGCTCTTTGTGATTTCCCCGCCATCTCGCCACACTGCGGACACGCGTCATCGGCAGGAGTTTGGCTTGAGGATTATGGTTGAAGTAGCTTGGTGAGGGTGGCGACGAAAACGAAGGATGCAGGATCAACGAGTAAGTCTATCTCTGATTGACCATGCATGCGTGCTCGATCATCGCTTCGGGGACCATCTGTGTAGGGCGGTCGGCGGCTATGGCAATGTGGTTGCCCTAGGCTGGGTCTATGCGGGCGCGTCCTGCCTAGTATGATAGTAGTATTCCTTGTATTCGCTATCTCAATAAAATTTGGGTTATATACTGTCCAATGTCTGCTAAGCTATTGAGGACGAAATAAATAAAATGAAAAGGAAAGGAATTGCGGCGGCGGGAGATATTGGGGAGATATGTCCTGATTGAGAGATATCATACGCGGATCCGATCCGACACTATATGGCTTGCAGATCCGACGCGTCAGAGATAGTGGAACTAAGCGCGGTCTGGTACCATCGCTTCGGCGTTCAATATCGTCGGTCGATGAACCATATCGACCGCGCTGAGGGCATATCGACCGCAGGGTTTTTCACTGATGTCCCTTCCCGACTTGAATGGACAGTTTTCCGGGGGAACAGAATTGGCTTTGGCATTGCCTTGTGAGTGAAGGCTTCAAATTTGATGCTCGACTCTCATAGAAGCTGATTTTAAACCATTTCTTTCTTTCCTTGACTTGTTGATACGTAGCTGTAAATGGATTCACGCTCATAAATGGATTCACGCTCATGGGGACTGGAGCTGAGAACTTCGCCTCAATTACACGTACAACCGTACTGATGTGCCGAAGGAGGGGCCAGTCTCAAATGACCCAGAATTGTTCGGGAAGGTGTGTCTGTGTCGCCGTGAGTTTCTTACTGAACAAATCTGAAGGGTTCCTCCCCCCTCCGAGTCCTTTATATCAACAGACTGGCGTAGAGCTAATGAAGCTCAACAGCACAGACGGCCTCAAAATTAGGATCGTTCCCCACTCGGCACGGTTCACACTCGACTACATTCTCTGAGTACCTGTCAAACCATCTGGGGGCAAACGGTGATGAGCGATGACCATGACGAGACTATCAAGTACTCTACTGGGCAGTGGAGCTCAACTGAGTCTGTCGTGCTTCCGAAAGCTATTCCGATGAAGGGAGCCCTGAACAGGGCGACGTCTGTAGGCGCTTCTTGGAGTGTCGAGTTCACCGGTATGTTGGCTCAAAGCTTCTGTTAGGGTATCATGTTTCTGATGCTATGCTAGATGCTGATATCGCGGTGTACGGCGTTGTGAACTCCGTGTCCGGGAAATTGAGCGCTAGCTACTCTATTGACGGCAGCCCAGCGATGACAATTACACACGTCAATGGATCACAAGCTGTCAACACGAGTACCTGGCTCGTGAACCAGCTGTTCTTCCGGCAGAATCTCCCAGCTGCGACGCATACTTTGAATGTCACTGTGGCTGAAGTAACGGGTAATCAGGTACGCAGTGTGATGCTTCCCTCATCGCCGGTTCCTATTACCGAGGGCTCACATGGGTATTGGGAATGTGTAGAGCTACTACTTTGACTACCTCACATTCCAAGGCACTGAACGCACTCAACTGAATGCTACTGGCGAAGCGACGAAGAAATCTGACACCCTCGGCGCCATAATTGCCGGAGCTATCATAGCCGTTTTCGTTCTGGGACTCTGTGGATGCTGGGGAAGGAGGAAGTATTATGTCGTCCATCAAAGGCGGCCAGCCGTGTATATGCATGAAACCATCATTGCGTAGAACCAATTCTGTACCATCATGTTACTCTGGATGTATCAAATGCGACACTCATTCGTACGAGACCGGAAAAACAGAATCGAAAAAGCGTGTGAGGAAATCGGTGAATGAATAAGAGGTATACTTAATAGTGCTGTAACAAATATTAGCTATGGGTGAAACTCGAAGGTAGATGTAGCATGAGTGGCGTCTGTCGCGCGCTAGTCAGCACGGCAAGGAACCATCACTCCGGCCGGCGTTTTGCGCGTTCTTTTCCCATTTTTCGTGTTCTCTGCGCTCATTTGTCCACCTCACCTGCGTAGTTGCGCGGAATTCGATGTCATTGCCAGTGTTGACCTCATTTTTCTTGTGTTATTTGCTCTCAGCTTGGATGTCTGGAATCTTGACTCAGTGATGAGCGCCGTCTGCCTCATCCCCTTTCGCCCGGCTCTTCTTGTTTCCTTGCACCTCGTCTGATATCTCTATAGGCGTTCTGGCGTTCCTCTGGCCGGTATCCTGTTCGGCTTCCGACGAACCCTTCGCTGGGACAATAATCCCTGGCGTTACCCTCTTCCCATCTCTGTGGAGGCGTTGGTTCATATCCTCGGTCAGCCCAGCGCTTGGCGGATTATTCCCCTGTCTCGTGTGTTCGAGCGAACCTGTTTTGATTTACCAAGAGCTCGATCATTTGAGGTCGGTTATGTCTCGGTGGTGGTGTGCTTTTTTCTCAGCGCTTTTATGAATCTATGATTCCCACTTCACTCACTCACGTTCGTCACGGAGCGAAGCTAGACTTTGGTGAGTGATCCCATCTGGCAGAGAAGCTTCGGTAGTGACAAGTGTCTGTCTACATATCTACTTGGACATGGGGATGGGAATTGATTCGGTGGTGATTTACTTGCTCCAGCGTAGTAACGAGCTCAGCGGGTATCCTCGACGACTACCATCTGTCTGTCGGTTTGGAGTGTGTCGTACAAGGTTAGATGAAGGTGTTTTCCGGTTTTCGGATGTTGTTTTCCTTTTTATTTGACTAACGCTTTGCGTACTTTCGTTATCTTTGCATCGAGATCTTTATCAGTGCTCGTCGATACGGATTAGAGTTTCGTTCTCTCTCTCCCTCGACGATGCCATAACCGTATGTGATAGTTCCACCTTTTCTTCGATCTGTTAACACATTCATCCATTCATTCGTGCAGGCTCGGATCCATATATTGTCGAATCCCAGTTCGATTCCTGGTTTGACTCTCCCCCGCGCTTGCTTCCTTCCTCTTCATTCTTTCGTCTCTATTCACACCCCACTTTCTTTTCAATTGATCGAAAGCGGCCGCCTGCCTTCCTTACTACGCGGAGGCACTAACAACTGACTATCCTTCATATTTCCACTCCCTTGTTTTGTCTTGATTTGTGGAATATGGCACCCTCAATCATCGTCGACGATGCAGATCTCACGCGCGCCTTGATAGGGGCACAGTGGCAACGATTCACCAACTCGACCGCGGCACATAACCAGACTACGACTGTGTGTCGTACGGAACTGAATGGACAGGGGATCGCGAATGCTAGGGCACCAAAGTTGTCTTTGAATTTGCCTTGTACGTGATTCGTTTTTGCACCTGATTTTATATTTTTGGATTGAACAATTTCTTCTTCCGACCGATCCTTCAACCTCGACTTGAACGTGATTTTTGTAGCGTTAAAAGGGTTCACGCTCGTTGGGACTGGAGCTGAGAACCTCCGTTTGAATTATACGTTCAAGAGTGGTGACGTACCGAGGGATGGGCCGGTGTCCAAGAATCCAGAGTTGTTCGGCAAGGTCTGTCTATACCGCCGTTTGGTATGTATATGCATCTACTGATTTCACCAATCCCAACTCCCTCCTTCCTCCCCCTCGGTGATACAGACCGGAGTAGAGTTGATGACGCTCACCAGCACAGACACCTACAGCATCGAAATTGTTCCAGACTCGGGACGATTCACGCTTGACTACGTTCTCTTTACGCCCGACAAGCCATCTGGGTATGCTGGGCAGAGGCTGATGAGCGATGATCATGACAGCACGATCAAGTACTCTACGGGGCAGTGGAGCTTGACTGAATCTGTCGTCCTTCCAAGGGCTATCCCAATGAAGGGAACACTTGCCAGGGCGACGGCTGTCGGCGCTTCCTGGAGTGTTCAGTTCACGGGTAAGATGTGTCGACAGTCGCAGTAAGAGTATCATCGAGTGTCTCTGACGTTACGCTAGGTGCTGACATCGCTGTGTACGGCGTTGTGAACTCCGTCTCTGGGAAATTGAGCGCTAGTTACTCTATCGACGGTGGCCCAGCGTCGACAATGACACACGTCAACGGCTCGCAAGCCGTCAACGCGGATACCTGGCTCATGAACCAAGCGTTCTTCAGGCAGAACGTTGCAGAGGGGACGCATACTTTGAACGTCACTGTAACTGAATTGACAGGAAACCAGGTACGTTGTATCAGGCTTCCCTCGCCGGTAACTCCCCGTACGCTTACATTGGCCATTGTGTAGAGCTACTACTTCGACTACCTCACATTCCAAGGCATTGACCAGACTCAGCTGAATGCTACTAGCGCAGGCAAGAAGTCGAATACCCTGGGTGCGATAATAGGTGGTGTTATAGCAGCCATTATCATTCTTGGATGCTGTGGAGCTTGGGGAAGGAAGAAGTATTATGTCGTGTATGAAAGGCGACCAACTGTGTATGTGAAAGAGACCATCATCGCGTAGTAGAACCAATTCTGTATCATCGTGTCCCTCTGGATGTATCAATCATCGCACCCATTAGTAAATTGCGTAAATATAAATAAAAAGCGAGTGTGGTGAATTATGAATTGATAAATAGGTAAAGTAATAAACCCCGCAAAACAGGCCAGCTGTGAATAATGAACACCCAGAATAGAGCGAGAAGGGATGAGGCCTTGAGGCGTGAGGCACTGAGTACGGGAATCATCGCTTATCAATGGCGACGTCCGCTTGCCACACATCTTCGAGCACATTGTGGAGTCCAACCAACACAACGTGCTCGAACTGAATCGAAGTGGGGCCGATAGTATAATCCGTTGAAAGAGGTCTCTCGTTACGGGCAATCTAAAGCAAAAGGTCAACCCAGAATTCAATGAACCAGGTAGGGAGATCGTACCTCCATAAATCGACCGAAATTCGTTGCAATCTGAGTGGCAAGCTGAGTACGAGTAATGGGCCCGCCAGCCACGAGGTCAATGGACCGTGCCCAATCAACATGAGTATATCCCGGCCACTGAACAAAAAAAAATCAGCCGGAGAAATGAAGCCGTAATTACGAAGGACTTGCCAGAATACGAAGAACGATCTTCTTCAGGCCAGCTCCAGCAAAAACCAGATCGTTTGCCCCTTGTAGCATCTGACCAAGTGCACCAGTGTTTCGAGCACTGAGCTCCCGCATCGGAATACCTTGCTTCTTCTGTCCGACGTAGTCGAAGCTGATCACTGGGAGGCGTGGATCCGGAGTCCCAGTGGCTGCCTTCCACTTCGACACTGGAGTATACGAAGGTTGTGGGAGGAGCCTTCGGCCGGATACTTGAAAGATATGACTAGGAGGCAATGCCATCGACAGTGCACTTCCAAGCGAGGTGGTAGAGGAGCACTGCGCCGAGGAGACTGGTGGGTGGAGGGGGTTAATGTAGGTCATTTGTGAGTGCCTTGGGTTGCGGGAATTCGTGGACTGAGGAACGTACCTATCCCGCCTCCGAGACTTAAATCTTCTCGAGAGCTCTTGCAACCTTTGTCAACAATGATTCCAGCAACAGCAAAGGTACGAGCGCGAGCCTTTCAACGACGTAGTATGCGACCATGCAATGGGCCGCTTTTCGTCGCGCTGGTCAAGAAAAGAAATCTTGCGCGCGTAATAATAAAAGCACCTTCAAAGCAAGACCCGGTGGAAGTAGTGATCCTTCCTATGTCCCTATAGAATGCAAAAGGTCGGCAAGATTAGACACAAAAGTTTAAATCGACACGCGCCATCGCCGCGACGTCATAGGGCCCTTTTGACTGTCTTTGACCAGCCAGGTTCAAAGCAAGGAGGGTGAAGAAAGAGACCGGTTGTTCAAACAGCGTCCAGAGTACCTCCGAGTCACTGGAAAAGAGCCGAAAGGTCTGGCCAGTGTCGTCGAACAATGTAGAGGTAGAGCGCCAGTGACTCCCCATTCGAGTTTATCTCGTCTGCGACCGAGACGAGGGCCCGTAGTACCGGCGGCAAGTCGATCAACCCAGAATAAGCCAGCTTTACGACAGAGATCGTTAGCGACAATCATTTGGCGATCCTTCTTAGGGCTGGATTCGCGAGAAGATGGTTTCGAGAGTCGAAGCATGCAACCTTCAAGCACGAGCCCGCCATCAAAGTTGTGGGAAGATATTACACACATGTGGCGGGAGGCAGGCAGCATGGTTGCCGTTGCCTCATGCATTCCAACGCTCCAGCCATCTCCAGCTCGCGTTGTCCACGAAGCACTGAATCAAGCATGAGTATTGGTGTAAGAGCCAGCTCAAGTTAATATACCCAGCCATGCAGGCAAAACAGGTGCTCCCTACAGTCATCACGATTTTGAACATGCGCACTCACTTCCCTTTCCTTATTCTTCTCATATTCTGTTTCTTTATTATCCTTACTTCAGGCCAAAGGAACATCTCTATAGACGACTGGGATGCTGCCATATACTATAGACCACCTGGAGCATGGTACATGTCAACGAACACCTCGTTGAACTTCGGTGGAGCACACATGCTCACTCAGAATCCCAACGCAACGGCACTTTTCAACTTTACCGGTACGTTTTCGCTCAAATTGCGACAGAAATTTCAACTCAGTTTCTTCCTTCAGGCGTAGCAATTTACTTCCTGTCACCTCGGTGGCCATATCAGGTCACCACGGCACTATCTTTAGACGGAGGGCCCGTCACTGTCGTCGATCTTGTTGATCACAGTCGCCCGGATACTGGCGGCTTCGGCGCAGAGACAGTGCCCTATGACGTTGTATGGTCCGCGGAAGGCCTACCCAACGTATCACATAGTTTGCTCATCTCTGTTGGAGCCGGGCAGTCGTTTGCTATCGTCGACGGCCTGATGTGCGTAGGATTTTACATGTTGTACCTCGTTGCATCCCTGACATTTCTCCAGATATACGATAGTCGACAACGGCGTTGATTCCAGTGCGAGCCCAACGCCTACCCCAACGGTGCCTCCAACACCTTCAACCCTGCCTACAGGCTCCGTCGGGCCCTCCACTTCTCCGATACCCTCATCCACACCGTCCCACGCACCCGCCGCCGGATCTGGCCTCAGGTCATTCATTGCTGTAGGGACCGTGCTAGGGGTGCTCGGACTTTTGATCGTTGCCCTCCTCATTTGGTGTTGCTTCAGGAAGAAGAGGGCGAGGAGGCCCAAGTCGGAGGGTTGGACCTTTGCAAGATCACCGTCCAAAGGTACCCCTTCCCCCACCACTATGAGTGCCCCGTCGTCGATCTCATTGGGACCTCCAGCAACGTACCCCATGCCTCCGATCTCGGGATTCCAGCATCCTTACCATTCGATGTACGTCCCTCCGTTGAGCGAGGAAGAAGCTTGGCAGAGTCCTCGATACGGTTATGTCGGCATGCCCGCCCCAATCACATCTCCGACCCCGTCTGTTCATTCCGCAGAGCCATATGCCAGGACGTATGACCTCAACTACCTGACGAGTGGTTCTGCCGATGGCGGGCCGATGATGGCCCCAACCTCTGCTCACTCACTTTGGAGGTATACACCCGGCGTACCCCTCTCCCCTATCACGGAAAATTCGCCTTCGACCACGGAGAAGTCACTTTCTTTGAGAGGATCACCCTCAGCGCTTTCGGAGAAGGCTACCTCTACCCGATCGGACATCTCGGGGGCGAGAACGCCGACTGGATTTCGCGGTGGCTCGCAACTCGCCCAACCTGCTTTTACGGCGTCTCCTTTCTAGTATTCGCATGTTTTATTGACGAGTCGTTAATCTTCACCTTTGTCACTGCTGTAAACTTCTTATGGTGGAGTCACGAACTTTATTTGCCCATCACTGTACTTACCGTACAACGAAGTCTTGTCTTGTATTCTACTAGGTACGAATCGAACACAATTGTATCGACAACGACACAGTTCCGTTTTTTCAGGCGCCAGGAGGGGCAGATGCGGTGAGGTCGTTACTCGGAACTGACCATGTTTCTAACCGAATCCAGCCAGCTCTCACGTTCTGAGCCCCAACCTCCCAATCTTCTCATCCTACGATGCTCAACGTCCCTGCCGCTCTCTATTCCGATAAGGGCCATCCTACCCTCGTTCCTTTTCCTATTCGAGTGGTGATGGGTTAGACACCACCAAAGAATACTATTCTTGGTACAGAAAGCCTCGTAGAAACTTTCATTGCACCCTGGGCTGCAAGTTTCCTCCCATCCCATGAGTCTGCGAATGGTTCGGACGAAGATCCTCGGGAAATAAAGTGAAAGAGGTGGGTCGAGCCCTATAGACAGAAAAGGCTGAGCATCGGTGGATCAGCGTATCAAGCGCTAGTGAAAAAGCTTACAGATCACATCTGTTGTCTGGTCAAGTACAAAGTTGCCCAGTTTATGCAGGTAGTCCCCTTCGACGACCCACGAGCCTTCGGTCTCGCTCAACGCCTTTCGGACGTTCCCCACCAACTCATCCGCAGGTGCAGAGTACCAATTAGGTCCCCAATGCAGACGATCAATGGAAATACAAGGTATCCCGAGGATAGACGCGACTTCTCGAGCTGTTGTGCTCTATGAAAGGCAAGCAATAGGAGCCAAAGTTGTCACCAGGATCCTGATGAAACAAACTCGAATTGACTTTCCTTCCCAGAGCCTGTTGTCGGAGATACCGCGTTATTCAGAACTGCGGATACAGCGCTGCGTACGTTCTCTTTTGAAAAACTCACCACTGTTTCCTAGAGCGAGAATGCGGTACTTTCCCTCTGCGTCTCCCAAAAGAGGTGGGATCAGCGGAGACCTTGTACTACTCGTAGTACTGCTGCGATCTGTGGCGGCTGTCGTATCCATCGAGATAGTATGTCAATTAGCGGATATGTCAGCGTCACCAAGGTCGTGGTAGGAGCCAAACCCAGAGAGGGTGCAAGCCGAATGTCAAACGTGCACGAGAGAATTATATGTGGCCTCGTTGCATCGCGCAGGCGTTGCCGTCACCGGATCGCGTCACGTCATCGTCCGACTTGGCTGCGTGGTGATTCGAGTCCAAGTCATTCCAACCCTCGCTCGGAGCCGTACATGGACCGGCCGCCCAACGATGTTCACGATTTTGCGACCATATCGTAGGTCAGGCTTTTGGGACCATGTGCATCTGCAACCCAATTTTCGCCTCATGCACGCATTCTTTCCGTGCTTGTCGCATGAGATTGAGATTAGGTGGGGACTTGGAGCATGTTCGGGAGTCGTCGTAGAGTCACATCCATAGATAGGCGCTAAAATGATTGAAGGAGAAAAGCTGTGGTACTCGAATCAGGACAATCCTTCTCCCTCATCATCAAGTGATATGACTCAACAGCACTTTCTGAGCACCGACCGTTCCGACCAAGTCTCGACGTTATTTTGGATGCTACGGGTGGAGACGGCTCCTCGCCTCGCTAGTACTCAAGCGTCGCTTGTTGTATTTGGAAAAGGAAAAGGGGGTCCAGGGACCGTCGGCGGTGGTCTCTCGGTCATGCTGGTGAACTCGGGCTGGTTCGGTCTGGGGAACAAGGGGGATCTACGCGGGTTGCTGTGCTTCCACCTGTTCTGTTCCTGATCTGATCGTATATCGTATATCTCTGCTCCCAACCAACTTCCTCTTGTGGCCAATGTTGTACAGAACTTCGGTTTCATCGCAGTTCATATGTCGTGAGGACCACATGGATGATGCCACCTCTAGCGGCAACGACGACATAGCCTACCTACCTACACCCCACCCCATCTTAGCAGCGTACTTTGGCCGTCCCTTGGGGATTCCACTTCATCAGCTATGATTGTCATATGAGGAGTACCTGATCGCCGTTATACCGGACGTATTTCAGGTTGCTCTGTGATCGTGATGAGGTTGACGCTCATGTACATTGCCATAACTAGTGGCGTTTGATTTTGATCGTACTACGAGGACAGATGGGCGGTGTGCGGTAGAGAGCCATTGAATTGTGGTGGATACAAGTCCGATGGTCGCTCAACTCGTGCGGATGTAGACGGTTTACGCTTTGGATGAGTGCATGATATTTCTCTGGTCGAGTGACAAATATTCGCACTTTTTTGTCGAGGATATATGGATTTGATGAGGCCCGACGACTCGAATTGCTCAAAAATCATTCATCCATGAACACTCTTCCCATGACTTTACTGAGAAGCGTCGGTCAAGGCGGTTGAGCCTGTGGATAAAAGCCGGCGAAACTAACACCTCAACCGAGGGATGTGTCGATCAGATCGCCTTGCTGAGCAGCAATGAAAGATAAGGAGACTTGCAGCTGGTGCCCCTGCGCCCTTGCACTCGTAATCGAAGGAATACGCCCTTCAAAATTCAGGGAATCGAATCCGGTAGAATTAGGCCTATCGAACCAACTTACACTGAGCCTTATTTCTTCGAAATGCGCGCCGCTCTTTCAACGTCCTAGAGACGATCTGCCCCTCATACTTCCCTGACATCAGTATGATGGAGAAGCTGGATTCAAGGCACTGATGATGATGAACCAAGCTCAGAATGAATAGAGTGGAACTCTCGCAATCAGGTGGACGTGTATACACAAGAGAGCCCAACGTCTGAGTGGTGCTTCTTAAGCCACTGATCTCACTTCCACGGTGTACAACGAAGTCCGAAGCTTTTCCATTCTGTCATTAACGGACGGACATAGAGCTGAACCAAGGGGTTGCGGTTTCGAGCCACATTTTGAGTGATTAGGAAAGGGTGCCAAAACGATTGTGGAGCCGCTCCGAGATAATCCACCCTCGTGAGATGTGGGTTCAAAGAAATGCAAGCGACGCCAACGTTCTATTACCTTGCTCTGAGGTGCTGACGCCGTGGTCCTCGGGCGATAACTGACCAAATTCTCAGGAATGGGTATTCATATGAGATCGGTAGTGGACGAGGTAAAGGCGTGGGTAGAGGAAGTGGTCAAGTAAATAATAATTTCCAGAATATGACCTAACTGGTATCAATGATCCACCTCCATCTGTACATCTTTATCGACAGTGGGTAAATCAGGTCCGCCGTCAAGACCATGAGCCGACCCAGGACTTTTCGAGGGTGTGTTGCTCGGGGACGGAGATGTGGATGGCATCCGCGAGATCCCAACAGGCGTCGATGGTGATATGCTCTTGCGGTGCTGCTTCTTGGACCTGGCGGAAGCATTAAAATGTCCGCATTTCGGACAGATAAACTCTGGACAAGGGGAGGCAATCAGTCACGATCTCTATCACGAACAACAAAGAACATACGGGCGTCTTCCCACATGCTCTCCTTCACGAGACCATTGTGGGTAAAGCACTTTTCGCAGATGAGAGCATATCTCGAGCTTGGAGAGGCGAAGTTCGCGTCATCGTCGCCTAGTAAAGCGTCCGCCAGTTTATCATACCACTGTTTGCGAGGGGGTGCAATTGGATAAGAAGGAGGGGATAGAGCTGGTAGGGAAATCAGGATTGGCTTTTCTAGATAAGATGGCTTCCGTACCGGTCAACCGCGGGTCAAGTGGTTTACTTGGGACTGGTGTTTGTGTGTCTGCTCCGGATATGGGTCTAAACTGAGGTTGCTGGGGAGTCGCAAACTGGGAAGGGGGCGGCAGGGCGGGGTTGCGCCTCCTTAAAGGAGTTTCGTTAGGCGCCGATTCGTCATACTTTTGAAGAAGATCTCGAGTGGTGTAGTAATTGGTCTTCTTCTTGATCTCCTCGACCTTTTCCCGGCGCTGCTTCATTGACTTTTGCAGCGATTTCTCTGGGTGATAGAGGTGAGCTGAAAGTAGATCTCAACTACGAAAAGGACGCACCTTCAGCGTTTCCCTTCCTTTCATACCATAATTGAACAATCCGCCGAATAAATAAAATTCTAAAAATTAAATTCATAGTCGTCAGCTTCGAAATGTAACCCAAAGACGAAACACGAACATAACAGGTCCGACCACCACAGGGATTGCTTTGACAGCCTTATCAATCTTCTCCTGCTTCACTGTGCGATGTTCGCGCATGTTGGGTAGGGCGTTCATGTACCACAGGCTCACATACGCGACCCAGGCAGCGAGAGTGTAAAGGGTCACAAGGAGGCTCGATCTACGCTCTCTGAGTCGAATTTCAGAGAGTTTGACTTGACGTTTCTGAACATCGGTCGCCAAATTGGCTAAAATTGTCTCATAGTCCTCCTCCGGCGCCTGACACAATTATCAGCTTTGACACAGTTCTGAGGGTCTAGAATGCGTACCTTAGCAAACCAGCGCTTGAAAAACGACATTTCCTTTAAGTTAGGAGAAGATAGAATACAAGAACATGAATGAAAGAGGTCAACGTTGTAGCCAGCCACCACGACGTGTCTCCCCAACGTCAGTGGCAGTCACAAAGACGTCACGTGACCTCATTTGATGTCACAGTCACAGCGCGTCACAGCTCCTAGGAGGATGGCGTTGTTTTCTTGCTTTGCCCGTCTCGTAAGTGACTTGGGAACGACCATAACCTGGAGATATCAGCGTTTAGCCGCCCTTTCATCTTTGATTCATCTACGTTCGTCCTAGTTTCGCGTTTCTTTCGGCTTATGTGACGATACCATCGCACAGCGCCCATGACACCATTTAGCCATAATCCACATGCGGGCACCCATACAATTGTATTCAACTTTCCGGGCGCTCTGGGAGCAGTGGCTTGATACCTATTGAAGGTCATCGGTCTCGTTGTGAAGTCCACTCACGGATATGACAGGCGCCTTGCGGTCCCTTTTTTGCAGTGCCTGATCCGAGAGTTTTGCACGTCTACATCAAAACCCGTCCTTGTCGATGCATAACATTCTACCTGTCGAACTTCATGCGTAATTGCCTGAATCAGGAATTTTCCCTTATCCGACGTTAGTGGGGTAAGGAACGCTATCACCACCTTTGTCGAGCACAGGTTCCCGGTGATTGAGAGATAGATGGATGGTCGATGTAAGTAATTGTGAAGCGTTCTTGAGCGAAGGATGTACGCCGGGAAATTTTCTGGCATCCTCAACAGTCGACTGTATCGAATTAATCACACAAGCGGTGCAATCTCGGGCTTCTACCCGCTGGGCCATGAAAGATTTCACCTCTACTCGAGGCTGCTGGATTCCCGTTCTAATTCTAGCGTATACTAATTTCTTTACTCACTGGAGACGGCCACTCCGGCCTCTCTCCGAGCAAGCCTCCTCGCCCGAAACGACCACACAGGTGATGAGAGGAATGGCAACCGCCGCACAGGTTGGCAGATCGGCTTCTTTTAACCTTCGCCGTTATACTTGAAACGTGAGTGTAAACCCGTTCATGCTCAGCATCGAGTCTTCTCGCGAGGCCATAGGTTTCCAGGTCATCGCAGTTGCTCGATGCTTCTCATTCTCGATGATTTTCCGCTTCTCACAAAGGTAATCATGGGTACCTGAAAGCAAAGTGTTTCCCTCTCTCCGATCTCCGCTACGAGAAGTCGTGAGATCAGAACTGTCTTCACAAGGGAAGTACTCCATTAATATTGTTTCCGAGAACATCTCTGTTCGTCCAGCAGCTTGGTCCAACAGATAATTGTTCTGGAATCAACCGCTCTGTGCTCACCTGAAGAACTGTGGGCCCGGGGATCCGAGAATTAGAATATCTCCACCGAAGAGACTTATGGCAGCGGTCAGGTCCCATCGCACCTTCTCCCCCTCTCTTTCCCCGTAGTCGATGCTTCTGGACATTTGCCTTTTTCATGGTTGTGATGGTGAAGCGATTGAGGGCTCTGCTCGTTCCTTAAGGACTCAATTTCGGGATCCTTGATTGTTACTAGTGATTTCTCGCCTCAGAAACGATGATGTAGGTACTTCGTTTATTCAGGGCCTGATAATCTCTTATCAATGAAGCATATTCTGATACACATGCTATGTGACTGGCCGATCACTTTGAACACTACTCGGCAAAGGACGTTGGATGTACTTGGCAATTGAAGTAACTTTGGCGGCGCAGCATGTGGTAGAGCCAGCCTTGTGACGTTGGGGGCTGCTGTAAATTCAAGAGTGTACTTGCTTTTGTATTGTGCTGCTGCGACGAGCTCTTGCCTCGAGGCAGTGACGCGCGGCTCCCATTCTCATGACCTTATCGCATTCCGCGTATGCTGGACCTAGGAATTGACTCGGGCACAAACCGTCCTTACAAATCCTTGATTCTGCGATGGGAGCTGTATGTTGACGACTTCGTGTGCCTTAGAAGAAGCACAATCAGGGCTGGTCTATCTCTCGAGGCGGGTCGAGCGCGAATCGTTTGATGCACCGCTTCAGCTCGGATTGGAATTACGATTCGAGTCACAACGTTGGGCTTTGCGCTTTTCTTTTTGGAGTTGAACATTGATGCGCAAAATTCCGAACCAGTCGGCTCTATGGAGCTTGTCCTTTACGTCAACGAACTGGCCTTGCAAACCCATCAATCTGCACCCACTTTCGGAACGAGCATCTGTCGGGGAGGGTGGTTGACCGGCGATGGGACTTACTTTAGAGGGGCTACCGCCCAAATGAGGCACTCTTTGACGGTCCAATGGGCCTCCCAGGTCATCGGTCCAGTGCAAAATGAGCCCGGACTCAATGGACTGGTGCGGGACCCATGAGATTGACTTTTCCCCACGCTTGGCTTTTTGGACGTCACTTTTTCCATTGCCAGATCCAGCTAACCCTTGATCTCGATACGACGACCCGGGTGACAACCTATTTGGTAAAGCCTATATAAAACGCGGTGCGGGAGCATAGTTTCACACCTATGACTTTGTGAACAATGGTCCTCTCTACCCAAACCATGCCATCCATCGACTTCGACAGACGTTTCTCTACCCTTGGACTCACGTCCTCCATGTACCCTGGCAACTACGCCGGTGTGCCACCACCCGTGCATCCTGAATTTGGCAACGTGTGGCCAGATGGTAAGCCCAACTCGCGTCGCTTCGAAGTATCTCTGGTATAACCTTTGGGCGTTAGGCTCGACCCCTGCCCAAGATTACCCAACAAGGCGCTGGCAAGAATCCAACCGAAGAGTCTCCATAGATCCGCACGCTCGATACCAGCAGCCCTTTTCTGACTGCAGGACCACGATCAGTCAACTGGACTCGCCTGCATTCCAATCCCCCCTTCTCCCCTCCGAAGCCCTCGGGCCTTCTATGATCCCAAATACTTCTCGCGTTCCACGAGCTGTCGGGTTCATGGACTCTCCGTTAACAGAGTCTGAAGATCTCTCGGACCACAGCTCGCCCAGCTGGGAGGCACCCTGGAACTTCCCGTACGACGGGAGGAGTCCGCCTGACGTGAAGCGTTCGATACGCTCAAACACGAGCTCACCTGACTGGCATTCGGGCTTGAACGTCTCCGTCCCTCCATACGATTCTCAGTGGACGGATATCATTACCGGTCCAGAAAGCTCCGTCACCCCGTATACCCCTCAACAGACGATGCTATTGAATGGCTTCGCCTTTCCCCATCGATTCTCCCCCCTCCCAGAATCACCTTCGCCTCCTCCGATGTACCAGGACACGACCACGGTCGTAGTAAAGCCCGATCCACATGCTTCGGGCGGCAGTGCCAATCCCAATGCCAACGTGAAGCGCTGCTCTCACTGTAAAGCCACCTCGACACCCCTCTGGCGGCGAGATCCAGCAACCTTCAAGCCGCTGTGCAACGCCTGTGGCCTGTATCTGCAGCAGCGTAATCGGCTGCGACCTCAGGAGCTCATCGACGCAGACGCAGACGACGGGGATACGACGGACGAGTCGGATCAGAACTACGTTGGCCCAGAATGCAGCCATTGTAGAACCCATCACACTTCTGTCTGGCGTCGGAGTAAAACTGGTGCCCAGCTTTGCAATGCTTGCGGTGTCTATGCCAGGCTTCGCGGCAAACCTAGACCCCTTTCCCTTAAAAGAAACAAGATTAAGCCACGGTCGAAGCATCCGAAGCCTTAACCAAGGTTTCATTCATCCACCGCCTTCGTTTTCGTTCACACCCTGCCTCGCTTCGCGACTTTCATAGCCGTAGCGGACTGCTTTTCATGGACTGTTGTTCTTGGACCTCGTTCGCTGAGTCGAGATTAATCGCTATATGTATTTATATATGCCCTTTGCTGCTACGATACCTTGACTTATGGACGTTGACCTTCCGTTGGACTGCATCCTTACTTGTATGGACGCAAAAATTATAATTTCTACCCTATTACTGTACTCTAGATGGATGACTTTTTGATCACGATCGTCTATGATCTGCCTTCGTTCTTCGACAGACTTATTTTTTTCTTACTTCTCGGACTCTTGGTGGCTTCGATCCTGTGAGTACGGCGAGAAATGTCCTCGATGAGAAAAAGAATGAAACGACTTGCTTTGACAGCCCTCGATTCCGAAGCAGAATCAGAAATGATTGTCAGTGACTCCTTGATCTTCGTTTTCAGCTTTCTGTTGGCAACAAGACGAAACCGTCAAGAGCGACTCAGTGCTCGTTGGACGGCGTAACGTTGACTCGGTGGGACTACAGCTTGAATCCATTTACCCTGACAGCGGTGTTCATTCTTGACGCGTGCCCTTCAAAACCCTGATGTTTGGTGGACGGGAACCGATATGTCAATTCCCTCATATGTCAAGCCCGATGATACAAGCCAAAAATCCGTGAGTTTTCCAGGCTCCCAAAACACCTTGACCGAGTCACAGGCTCTCAGAAGCCCTTGCCTCGTGAGCTGCAAGAAAAGCTTCCACTTACTCAGGTTCAGGCACCGTTGCCCCACATAAACCGCCTTGAACCTGAAGATCGCGGTTGCTTTAGACTTCAGGTAGATGGAAAAACATGGCAAGAATCAAGGTCAGTTCTGAAAAAGGACGCTGGTGACGAGTAAGGTCGAGTTTGAATCTCAGGAAGATGGACTTGCACTGTGGATTCTTTTGTTCCGCCGTGATAAGGGTCTAATCAGATCAGTGTTGTGCTCGAGAAAGAGTGCCTCGAGGTTCTCAGAGACAGGCACCATCGCAGTTGGGAACACAGCTTCTCGCATTCATTAAGCTGTCTTTTAGATTCCTGGATTATCTTCGAGGATTCTTGAAGAAGTTCGAATAATATTATGAACGCACTATGTGCCTGCGTAGTTTTTACCCTGCGTCGACCAAGATGATCCAAAGATGAAATCATCATTCAATTATTTCCCTGGGCAGAGGCATATTTGGTTCGCTCCCTAGATGTGATATGTCGTTCGAGCTTCTTCTTCCGCAGATCCCACGGAGTGCAGGACTTTCTCACTACCCGCAGCTTGGACACTTCATTTCGACCCCAAATGCATTTTGCCTGTAGCCTCATTTCTGCTAAGTCGACTGATTGCGGGATTGTCAATCTTATCATGTAAAACGGGCCGATGGCCATCAATCTCCGTTGATGGCCGCCCAGCTTAAATGCTTTCGGCAGTGAGAAGGTCCATTAGGCAAAGGTAACCCTTTCCAGCTCAGCTTTCCAGCCTTTCTTCGCAGCCATCCAGGGGCTGTCAACCTTCCTAATTCCGACGACCAGGGTTTCTCGAACAATCACTTTGCGCCCGGCGCAGCAGGGCAGAACTCGGAAAGCAGCCATATCCTGCCATATCTGCTCCTTCCTTTGAATAACCGGATCGATTGTGCTCATTCACTTCCCTCGATTGTCTAGACCACTGTGCTCCGCATGGTTACCATCCCATTCATCATCATGTGGACCATCAAACCTACGCAAAGCGCCGAAATGTATGTCATGATCGTTGATTTGCTCGATTGGTTAAACGTTGATGGAACGTGGAGGTGAACCCAGCGATGTCCCAGAAACTGGCCCACTTGCGCAATGCGCATGGCTCAGAGAGCTCAGGGAGTGATTGGGCTCTATGACGACCACAAAAAAGTTTCGAGTAGGGCTGCACGGGCAGGCAAGGGCAAGTGCGACATTCGCGAAAGCTGCGCGTCGCAGCATCGAGGATCCACTTTCGTCACACCCAAGTGTGCATGTAGCCCTTCTCGGTTGCACCGACAATTGAATCGAAACCGAACTGAATTGGAAGAATGAACTCAATCACTCCATACAGTGGCGCGTTGTAGCAGCCTGCTGAGAAATAGCGGCGCTATGGACGGCAGAGAAGCGATGCCATGCCGATACCAAATCAAGGTGACTGCTTGAGAACCTCACTCATCTGACCCTGCCCAAGTCGGATGCGCCTTGCCGGTGGGAAGGAAGCCGAGCCCCAAAGCAAGCTGCGGGAGCCGCGATGCAAGCGATGAGCTGGTGGAGGAAACAGGCAGTGAGACGAGCTAGGGACGGGCTCCAGGTAAGGGGCGCCTCCGCTAACCATTTAATGGATTTATCGGTGGTTCTCGGATATTGTATTACCAAACACGATTCGCCCTCCATCGCGAAGGGGATCCGTCCACGGGCGTGGAAACCAATTATTTCAGCCAACAAGACCATAATCCGACTCGGGGACGGTACGAAGGGGGGCACAAGGTGAGGCTATTAGTTGGACTAGACAGATATGTAGGAATGAAAAAGATCGATCTGTAGGGCACCACATGGTCGATTTCCTTTACAAGTTCGACAACTGTTCCGGTGTATCGAAGAGTTTCGAGCTGCCTGAAAGATAAAATCGGATTCGGGAAGTCCTGCCAGTACGTGCATTTGACAGATGATGGGACTCCTCCTATGTCCGCCTGGGCGAACGATTTCGAGTCTGGTAGTCGCTCAAGATTGAAACCTGGAGAATATATCGAACGGCCAGAAATGTCATTTTCCCTCCAGTTGCGAGAAGCATTAAATTATATCTTCCCTTGTTCCGACTGGAAAGGGCATTCGGAAGCCTCATGTCACGGCGTTGTCCGATGGTCGGGCCTCCAGCTTCTCCAGCCCGTGTGCTTGAACATCACCGTGTCTGCCCTATTACTAGCCCTTCGATAGCAGCAGCCTCGCAAATGCTTGACCTTGGACGCTGTCGGCTTGATTCACAGACCGACTGTGCGATTCGATAATCATGCTAATAGAAGCCTCATAGTGGCGGCGAAGCGACCAAAACACAATTGGCATGGACGCCTTGAGGCTTCCGCTCTCCATGTGACCGAAGAAGCGTCGGCATCTGGGTAGGCGACCAGTAATGTTGGCGTGTTATCCTCCGACCACACCGCGCTGCCCCACCCAGGAGGGAGCTATACTAACGGAGCGGATGGGTCTTTTCACGTTGGTCTCAACATTAAACCCACGAAATACTTAGCTCACCATGCTGGAGCAGCGCCTCGTTCGCTTGCCGTGTCACTGACGCGACCATGACGAATAGGATACATTGCTGATCCTACATATAAGGCTACCCCGCCTCTCACAGCAAGATGGAAGACTCCACGGCACCTTGGATCCGCGGATTGAGGAACTCGGAAAGTATAGCATAAATGCTATAAACTCGAGTACGTTTCAGAGTACAACGGGAAGTCAGACGGGAGCTGCGGTGATTGTCGTAGCATTTCAATAAGGTGGAGCATGGCCAAGATACAAGAAAGACATCCCTCGGTTCCATGCACAGCAACAGCAGATACACCTAGGACAGTACTTTTGCGATGCGACGATGTACATAGGAGCGAAAAGATAGGAGATACAAACACTCTAAAATATTCCTTCGAATGAAGAATGAACCATTTAAAGACAGACCGGCTATTCCGAGCGAGGGAAGGTGGCCAAGGCGATGCCGTTCCACATGTCCCTTGTATCTGAGAAGTGTCAGTTAATGAAGTGCGTACGCCAACTACACTGAGCTGCATTTTCCACCAGCCCAGAAGACGAAGTCAAAACACTTGAAAGAAATTTACGCGTCGTAATGAAGTTGACGGGTATTTCAGGCCTCCGACGATCATTTGTGGCTGCAAAAGTGACACCCGTCGCTGTCGTCGGGGTCCAGGGCTTGCCGGGCTTTCTGGGGATCACGGAATCAAATTGCCCGAGATGTCCAGATACCATGATGTCATCGTGTAGCGCACTCCCTGATCGCCGTCTTCGTACACCGAAAGCGAGTTTCAAGCAACGGCCTCACTCAATGCATTAGGCCGAGCAAAGGTTAGATCAATGAGAATTACACCTGTTTACTCATGCTCGCTGAGCTCTCAGGGAGACTATGTGTTCGTTGACTGGGGAACAGTGTCTTTGCGGACGAGAGACAGAAGTAGGAAAAGCGAAGATTCGAAGACGAAACCGGACATCAAGACTGTGAGTAGTACTCTTGACCATCAGTGGTCATACAGTGTGAGGATGAGATTCTTCTCTGAGAGAAAACGCTTCGGTGATATGGAACATATAACCTGAATCAATTCTTGAACGCGCCACTATTGTACGATTGCATGATACAAATGGGTAATCCAACATAAAACAAGCTCAAGATGCAACAGGGTTATCAATGGGATATAGCTGAAAATTGAGAAGGTGAATTTCGTTGACCCCGGTATCCTCAGACGCATGCCCGCAGGAATAGGCCAACTGCCCTGTTTGGGGATCGAGTGACCCCACAGAGCACTCGCCACCATTCTCCCAGTGGGGTAGGGGTGTCAAGGAAGCCAGGATACATTCAGGATCATCACTATTCGACGAAGTGGACATCACAGCAGAAAAGAACTCCGGAGGACCAGTAGGGTCCAGAACATGTGGAATATCGCTGTACGGGAGGAGGAGGTTGAAAAGACGCCCGGAAGAGTAGATTTGACCACAAAGGCTCGGCATAGCATCTTCGAATCCACAAGAGCATTCCCCGTAATGATAGGTCTTGTGTGTGACAACGCCAAAACTTTGGGATGCACCGAGGTCTGCAGTGCACCTCATAATTTCAGCACTGACATCAACTTGACAGAAGAGGTCAGATTCGTCAAGTACTGGACCGTATTCAATAACACCGAAATCGATGCTGAACCGGGACTTAGATTGAAGAAAACATTGTGCTGGACCGCATCGGGATGTTTGCTTAGTCTGGAGGTCGGGGCTACAGAGGGAAAAGGTGAAGCGAGGGGGCTCTCTCGGGGGCTTGTAGTGGAAATCTAATTCGTCTGGCGGGCTCCATTGCAGCTCTGACATACTCCATAGGAATATTCGATAGCCAACATATACCACCAGGTAGCCGTTTACGATGGCAGCCTTCAACGACACGTGAGGAGAAGGATTAGAGATAGGATCCCAATCGACAACGGCTACTCACCAAGTAGGGATCACCTCTGTGAGGTGGGGGTTCAGAGGTGCCCAGCGACGCACAAAAGACATTCTTGTGGGAGATGTCAAATAACGATAGAGTGTCGAATGCGTCGCTGCCTGACATGATCACAACAAAGTTCCACCCAGCTAGCTCAGACCAACGGAGCCCCGCAAAAATGTGAAGCGCTCGCCACCCATCCGAGGTTCCCATATTTGTCGAATGCGTGCATCTTCCGGGAGTGGGCCAACTTCGTACACTCTGTATCTGCAAACTTGATGAGGAGGAAATAGCCAAAAAGGGAAGGAAGAAATGGACTCACTCGTGCTCCGTTGAGAGATCAGTGACACTTGCCCCAAACCTTAGATAGGAAGACTGAAAGATGGGAGAGTCCAAGAATCGAACACTCAAGCCTGTACCCTCCAACGAAAAGGTGTCAGCGATCCTTGGGGTCTGACGGGAAGCAGTCGAAGGGGGTCCTAGGTCCCAGAGGGTGATAAAATTGGCCGACGCGCTGAGCAGATAACGACCACCCGGGACGATGCGGACATCTGTAAAACGTTCTCTTCGGCGTATCTCCGGCTCGTAATCCCCACCGAACGAGCGATCAACGTATTTTAGAGGATGTTCAGGCCCTAACTTGGCATGACGATGCACTTTGTTCTTCCACAAAGTGGGCCCAAGCGCTGCTATCTGCAACTCCCGCACCTCCATCTCTTCGATCGGGAACGATGGCTCGAACAAGTGCTCTCGGTGGCACATATCGCGCAGAGCGGTCTTCCAAATCTCTTTATCCGATAACATTTCATGGAGCTGTCTGCATGTCTGTAAGACATGTTTTCGTGAGCACGATGAAGTCCGCAATTGACATCGTTTTCACTCACTTGGCTTAATTGCAGTAGCTCGAAAGGCTCGAGATCGGAGAAGAGCTTGAGGTACAGCTCGGCTGGGAGGGTCAAGAACTGTCCCCGTGCTTCCGTATCCCTCTTGGATTCCATGATACGTGGTAGATGAGAACGAAGGATACGCTTTATTCGTGTCAACTTTAATTTGGGGCGTGGTCACAGGACATGCAAGTAGACTGTGTGAACTCTAAAGTGATCCCAGTCCAAGCGCCCAAACGAGCCTGAGGTCCCAGGTTCTCTCTACATAGGTCTATTCTGTGATCATACTGGCATGAGACCTGAAGTCTCAGGTTTCCGTGAACCTTCCGTAGACGTGTACCTGCTCAGTGTTTGTCCCAGACCCAAGCTCTCTGCCAAGCCCAAGTACAGTCGACCGCAACTGTTGGGCTTCAACGCCATTAGCGCAAGTGCTGTGCCAACGTGCGGGATTTCACACAATTAAGAGCGTACCGTCGAAGTATTGAATTAACTTCGAGATGTAATGGTACCAAGCCCAACAGAGTCTGGTGCGGGCGGTACACGGTGTTTGATGTTTTTGTTCTATCTACGCATTATACTCTTCACCGGGAGTCGAGGGAAATATGGCAATGTGGGTAGCGTGGCATCCGTTTCCAAAATCACAACGTGGGTCGGGCCCACTAGAGTCGTAAATATGGTAGATATGAAACTTTCTTCAGCGTCGATCGTCAGTGCGCAGCTAAGGACGCGGCCGTCACCTTCTGATCACTCCAGATGACCCTCGCGGTGTTCTCGACCACGAATTATATTTACCCCAAATGAGGTTCTCGAACAGCGGGATTCTTCGAATTCCTTTCTGGAATGTCCTTGTATACTTATGTACGAGACCTCCCCAACAGAAGCCAATATAAAGCACCCAGATTTGAACATCACGTCACGAAGAAGAGTTAAGTACACCACTTTGCTGGATTAAGATTGACGCCCAAGCATCTCCTTCACTTTCGAAAGCTTGTGATTGTCTCTATAGTACACTGGATTTTTACGGTCCCATAGTTACGTTCGAACTTGAGTCGATCGAGGCGCAATGCATTCCTTCCCTTCCAGATCAACGTTTGCATTATCATTCCAATTTCAAAGAATGGAAATGAGGGTCTGGTCAGTTCAATGCAATCACAGACAGCACAGCAGCTTGTCTAAATACCGAATACACGTAAAAGCTGTGGTGGCGTCCTTTTGTTCCCCCCCGAAGTCTTGGGGCGGCTCTTGTTGTCCTGCATCGACACTCGTAGCCACTGTGTGTATACCGTCAATACAAATTTGGAGGATGGCCCGGTGACTCGCTCGACGAGTATGTGTGTACAGCCCTGGCTCGAGATACTCGCGAACCGATTCGTTCTCATCTACGGAGACCTGCGAGTTAAAGGCCCAACTTCTTCCAAAGCGGCGGGATTCTTGAGTTGTTAGACTGAGTTTTGGAAAGCTCGGAAAAACTTTTACTGTCTTCTTATATTTGGTGCTCGTCGATTGCATCACACTTCCGAGTCAGTCTGTCTACTACCTCATCTGAAGCTCCTTTCGAATAGGTCTAGCACTCTCCGAGTATTTGGGCTCCACGACTTCAACGTCCTGCCACCGTAAATTTCGAGTTGTGAACGAAAGGAATACAATCGATGAATTGGGCCTTCAGGGTCGAAAGGCGTGTGAATGCCGTCTTCATAGTCAGTAATACTGCTGCGTCGCTATCTGTTGCACTGCTTACCCACCGTCGCAAACAGCTCCGTTCACTCTGGATTCCAAGACTCAGAGTTGCCTTATCGAACTTCATTCGAGAATATGGAGCTGTGTTATCATAAGTTGTCGACGCCGTCACAACCTGAAGGTGTTGCGGATGTCCCAGTCGTCAACTAGACACTCATAATTGGTGAGCGAGGCACAGTACCATGGGAGAGGAAGAGATCGAACGAACCAAGTTGTGTCTGAATTCAATGAGGTATAGCAGGACGCTATATTCTTGAGATTCGTTCGTCGTTGGGTCGCTCTTCAACTGGGCCCGCGCTAGAGAGCAAATCAGGGTCAACCCTCGAGATGCAAATTGGGAAACAGTACTTTCTGGTTCACCAGACCGACAAGAGAGTTTGGCTGCCTAGAACGTAGACAGGGAGTCGAGCGCCACGTAAGACCATCCGAGAGGATGAACGGACAAAAAATGGATAGGTGGGTGACGGGACGGCTCCGTTCCTCGCTCGTAACAAAAAGAGCAATTCAAAATAACGGCTATGCGGTAGGACGTGGAATGGTCCGCTGCTGAGCGGAGAACGTCATTCGTCAACACACGGCCAGAGCTATGTCAATGATACTGCGGGGTAATTCCTTCATAGTTTGGGTTTTGAGCCGGGAGTAGATTTACCAACGGACGGATGATGGACATAGGTCCGGGTTTCCAATAGTGGTAGAGCTGGTGCCTCAGATAAAGCGGGTCGACATGTTCCTGAAACTCGCGAGGTGGTTCTTCGGCTGGACTGGCTATGACAGGATTTTTGAAGCTGAATGGACAGGCCGACAGATGGTCGAGCAAGTCCCAAAGTCCCAATACATACTTGGCAGGACGTCATTTCCCTTGAACCTTGGCTGGGAACCGGATCATAACCCTTGCTCCAGGCCAGTTGCAGAGTACGCATAAGAAAGATGTCGTAGAATCTCCAATCTTCGGGATCCAAGCACGGGACAAGCGGCATGAGGCGAACGTTAACCAGTATGTAAAGGCTTGGAGAAAGGACTCAGATAGCACTCCGCGTGGAGGAAAAGGCTCAGAGAGAGAGGATGAATTTAATGTGCGCTTGTTGAGGAATGACAGACTGTTTTTGAAGCTCTTCTAGTCCAAGTGAGTGGCTTCAGAACCAAAACGTGGAGATAGGCCCTCGAAACCCTAGAATCGTTGAAGAGACTGAGAGAAGGTAGGGGCAGCCTCTTCGGTCACACGCTAAGTGAGTCACAAAGAAGAGAGCAGGACGTCATCTCCTTGGAGGCGACGGGAGTAGCTCTCCAAGTATCCTTCCACTCGACTCTGAATCGTAGCGCGGTGACCCAACAAGAGTCGTGGCGAGTTCCGAGCGGCAGGAAGAACCATCCATGAGTATTCAGAGAACGCAGAGAATCAACAGGTGGGCAGCGGGAGGGATTCTTGGTCCTTCCAGAGTGCGGCTCTTAGCCCGGGGACAACAAGGGTGGTGACGTAGAGCGGCGAGTCTTCGAGTTCCGAGCGCCAGGCAGGAGCATTGACATCCGATGTGAGCACAGTAAGTGGAGAGCTGAAAGCTAGAGCTTCGGAGTACATCTCAACGGGCTCATTAAAGAGGGGTGGATCTCCTCTCCGGGTAGGGAGACCAGAGTGAACAGCCAGAGTGAAGAGGGAAAAGGTGAACAGCGCCCGAGTTCAAGCGCTTACCACAATGACGCACTCTATTTGAACCCAAAGTGATAGACCAACAAGCCCACGTGGGCCGGCGCCGTGCAGGGTCAGACGCGAACAAACATGTCGTGCCCAGACAATTCAGGCATCCTGTCAAAAACTTTTTGAACGGGCGCCACTCACTCTTCCTCCTCCTCCTTCTCCTCATTTCTCTCTCTCTCTCTGTTCATTTCATTTCATGCGCTTTCGATCATAACCACCCAATTCATTTCATCTCATCGAATTCGAATTCGAGAACACCACACTCCTGACTAGTGGGAAACATACATACGAACGACGAGATCCGGAAAACTCGAACCAACCTAACACGCATGGCCTCCTCCTCCTCGTCCTTGATAGATACGTTAAGGAGCGTGTTATGCTGTTGCCTAGGAGAGCAGAGGCAGGCGTACCAGCACCACCAGCAGAATCTGTATCAACACGAGCTGCCGGATGAGAACACGTTGTTGATTACGCCTAATGAGCCTACCATTTCTTAGTGAGTTTTTCCATTCGCTGTTTGGTTGGTTGGTTGGTGGCTGACCGCAATATGTGTGGATCTTGTGGAATGACAGTGGAGATATATCGTACCAGGACCAACAAAAGTTGCAGCAGAGGTTAGGTACGATCGTTAGGTCCAAAGAAGGGTACGTACGTCCGCTCTTCCGTCTGTCTACTCTGCATGTCTACTCGTGTACTTGCTCTCTAACGCCGGTCTTATCGTTCGTCCGATAGGAAGATGGTGAACGTAGGCTCGACGATCCCATTCAACCTCCACAACCAAGTAATAGCCGAAGACCGTACCATCTCCCGCTCAAACTCAGGTTCCCTCGACCTCTCCTCCTCTCGCTACCACCACACCTCCAACCCCCACACGCACCCTAACTACTACTCCCCGCACCACGCAGAGTACAACCACTCCCCCCTCACCCGCTCCCGCTCGCGTTCCGCCTCTTCCTCTCCCTCCCCCTCCCAAGACGATGATAACGATGATATCAGGAGTAGTGGGAGCACGACGAGCTCGAGGAGGAGGAGGAGGATGACGACGGAACAGCCGAAGCCTACGCCGATATTGAATGTGAGGCTTGTGGGGTATAATAAGCCGCCCCCGTCTGCTACGATGAGAGGGAGGGCGAGGGAGAGGGGGGTGCATCCGAGTGGGTTGCCGGTGCCTAAGAGTCCTAAGGGTGCGGTTTCAGGTGGGGGTGCGGGAGGGGCGACCGGGGTGAAGTCGGATGATGGTGGGGAGGGGAAGTCGGTGTCCCCTCCGAAGATTAAGGTGAGCAGTTTTGGTTTATGTTGTGGGTGGTTGGAGTTGAGCTGACTTTTTGTGTAGAAGAAACCGGTGTTGGTGTTGGATGACGTTTCGTCTATTGCTGTTAGTTGGGACGATTGAGTGGGGTGGAATTCGTTCCTACCCCTTCAGTTGAATATCGTTCAGTTGTCCCGACTTGTGTTCTTACATTACATTCCCTCGTCTCGTCTCCCTCTTTTTCTTACCCCATATCACCCCCACAATCCACCCCACTTCCTCCAATTTCTTCCCTTCCCCCCTTCCTCCCTTCCACCAACCAAGCCTAAATAGGCACCCTCGCATTAATTCGCACTCGAGCTCGTGCTCCGCGTCTTCTTGGCTCCCATCCCCGGTCCATGGTACCAAGCCAAGCGTACCCCTAACCAAGAACGCCGGATAGGGACGAAGATCCACGCTCCGCTTTCGTTCGTTCGTTCGTTCGAAGTTCAAAGTTCGGTCGTCGATCTGTCCATCGGTCGGGCTATCCGTCTGGATGGGTGGGTGTATGGGTGGACGGTCAGGTCCAGCCCACCCCAGGCCACCCCATTTGGTACGTACGTACGCAGCACCCGTCCGTCCACCAGCATCACATTCCGTGTGGCCTCACCCTCACACCCACCCCTGAAGGTACTATAGCGAAGCCGTGTGCTTGGGCGGTGCGCACAGTACCTGTCTACCCATCCAGCATCATCATCATCATCACCCCGAGGTTGGTTGGTTAGCTCGCCGTGTTCTTGGGTGATGATGCTGCGCCGTGAGGTGGTTAGGTTCAAGTTCCGAGCTGCGGGACTTGGACTTGGGGTGCATGTGCATGTGCATGCAGGATCGGTCTGTCGGTCTTGGGATCGACTAGGCGGTTTGGGGTATGCTGACGTCGGACTTGGGTCGTCCCCGACTTGACTGACTGGCGGTGGTGTTAAGCGTTTGGGGTTGTGCTTTCGGTGTGGGGTCCTTACGCTCCTTGTTTCGTTGTGTCACAGTTATTTAGAGTTCGGTACATACATGTAACCATCCATCCGTTATTCATCCCGATCGTATAGTAAAGTAGAAATATGTTGTTTGAACCTATCCTATCCGACCCTGTTCACGTTCGTTCGTTCACTTTTTTTGGTTTAGTGTATCGTATCTATTGTTGTTATTGAGTGTGTTCTGTTCAAGTTAGTTCAACTGGTGGGAGCGGTACATAGTTCGTTAACGTTATATTATGAGTATCCTTCGTCCTCGTTTATTTCGTTCAGGCTAATTTGGGTCCGGCGTGTGGGTTACCTACCTTTGCCAACTGTTGCTGCGATAGTTGCCCAGGCATAGTATTAGTAGCGTGTACGAACAGAAGGAACAGTCGCCAACAAGTCAGAAAGAACCTCCCCTATCTATCCAGCCCTCATGATGCGCTCATCCTTGACTCACCGACGTCGAGTCAAAGCAATTAGGGGTCAAAGCAATTACTACCAACTCCACCTCCTTGATCCGACCTTATTGACTCAAGAGGTACAGGCGGGTACACGAGGCTCGTCGGGCCCGACACACTTCCCAAAAATGGTTACACGCGCTTGATGGCATCTCCAAAACGAGTCATGGGCGCACCGCATGTCGCCCAAAAGGGTAATAAGGCGCACCGCACGATGCTGGAAATGGAAGGAAGGGCGCGCGGAGTCATGATCACGTCGGGGTGCGTTGGCCGGTCAAACCGAGCCCCTGAGCTTGCCGTTATTAAGGGTCTGGGTATATATAAATTGGTTTTTCGGCGGTGTTGGGTTCCCATCTGTTTTAGCCAGCTCATAGCTCTCAGCCCTCAGCTCTCATTTGGATTTTGCCTGGACCTGTGCTGTTGAAGCGCTACGCTGCTACCGACAACCAACCAACCAACAAACGAACGCGTCGAACGAAGAACAAGAATTATCATCGAGTGCAAGTATGGCGGATGAATTGGCTGAGATTAATGGGATCAAGCCGAATGTTGTGTTGGAGGATGGAGAGCAGAGGGAGGTGGGGAGTGCGACTAGGTACGAGTAATAGGTTCCGCCCCTCTTCCCTTTCTTCCTTCTCTTCCATGTTGTTCTGTTGACTGAACACTGACTGACAATACCCCAGTAAATCCGTGTACAAAGTCAAACGCACGTTCGACCATTACTTTTGGTGTGTATTTTGTTCTGATCCGTTATACTTTCGACTAACGAACGAACGAATAAACGACGCGTCCAGCTCGTGCCCAGCATGGCGCAACCAATCCGGCCAGCCCGTCAACGCGCGGACGTGTAAACACCTAAAGTCGTTCCTCGGCGAGGCGTACGAGCTTGCGCGTGTGGAACTCAAGAACCCCGGAGGCTCTGCCGCTGCGGGGGGTGCTGCGAAGAAGAAGGCGGCGCCTGCTAGTAAGGCCAAGGCCAAGGCTGCGCCCAAGGAGAAGGCGCCTGCGAAAACGAGGAAGGCGCCTGTGAAGAAGAAGGTTGAAGAAGAGGAGGAAGAGGAGGAGGAAGATGGGGAGGAGGAGGAGGAAGAGGAGAAACCGAAGAGAGCTGCGCCGAAACGCGGTGCGAAGGCTCCCGCTGCTACTACTGCCAAAGGCAAAGGGAAGGCTAAAGCGAAAGTCAAGAAAGAAGAAGATGAGGACGAAGACGAAGACGAAGACGAAGATGCTATGGACGTCGACTCCAAACCCCCTCCTGCTGCTGTTGCTGCAGACCCCAACGGTACGTCTCCCCCTCCCTCGCTGATGTACGAAATGCTGATGAACGACACCGCAGACGAACTTGCTGAGATTAATGGTATCAAGCCTAATGTCGTGTTGGTCGAAGGGCAGGAACATGAAGTCAAGTCTGCTACCAGGTTCGTTCGATGCCGCTCTCGCTCTCCGAATGGATGTTAACGAACGGAACAGTAAATCTGTGTATAAAGTCAAGAGGACGTTTGATCATTACTACTGTACCTGCCCTGTACGTTTTCTTTCTTCCCTTTCTCCTTCTCCCCCCTCTTCTCCTCTCCTATTCCCCCTTCCTCCTACCCCGGTGTTCTGCCTATGATATATAGCGTCCTGACCGACCGACGATACATACAGGCCTGGCGCAACCAAAAAGGCGCAGAAGTAAACGCGCGAACGTGTAAACACCTCCAATCGTTCCTTGGAGAAGCGTACGAAGCTGCGAGGATTGCGTTGAGGACTGGTTCTGCTGCTGCGCCTGCGCCTGCGTCCAAGGCTAAGGCTGCTAAAGCGAAGCCTGCGAGCAAGGCTGCGGCGGCTGCGAAGAAACCTGCGAGTAAGAAGGCTGCGCCTGTTAAGCGGGGTGCTGCGAAGGTTAAGAAAGAGGAAGACGAAGATGAGGAGGATGAGGAGGACCAGGACGAGGATGAAGAAGAAGATACCAAGCCGAAGACAGCTGCTCCTGCTGACCCCAACGGTACGTCCCTCAATTGAAGTTTGGTACCTGACAACAACTTATTTTGGACGACAGACGAGCTGGCCGAGATAAACGGTATCAAACCCAACGTCTACCTCGTCGAAGGCGAAGAACGTGAAGTGAAGAGTGCGACGAGTAAATCGGTGTATAAGGTTAAGAGGACTTTGGGGCATTATTATTGTACTTGTCCTGTACGTTCTTTCTCCCTCTCTTTCTTCCTCTCTCTCTTTCCTCCTTCTTTTTCTCTCTCTCTCCTTTCTCTCCGAGTCCACCTCCACCTCCTTCCGCTATTGTTAATCAAGTACTAACCATGACGCATAACAGGCCTGGCGAAACCAAAAAGGCGTCGAAACGAATTCGAGGACGTGTAAACACCTCCAGTCGTTCCTGGGCGAAACGTACGAAGCTGCTCGACTCGCTTTACGCTCTTCCGGCTCTACCACTGCTGCTGCTACTACTACGAAGCCTGCGTCTAGAGCTAAGCCCGCTTCTAAAGCTGCTTCTGTCAAGAAACCTGCGTCCACGGCTAAGAAACCTGCGTCCACCGCTAAGAAACCCGCGTCGAGTGCGGGGTCTAAGCGTAAAAAGGTCGACGAGGACGAAGAGGAAGAAGAGGTGGAGAAAAGAGCGAAAGTGGAAGAGACGATTAAAGAGGAGGATGAAGATGAAGATGATGAGCAAGATGAGGATGAAGAGATGGGGGATGCGTCTGCACCTGTCGATGGAGGTCCGTACCCTACCCATTCCTTTCTTCGTAGGTACACACCTGGCTGACGAGGTGGCGACCACGATATGTAGATGAGCTAGCTGAGATTAACGGTGTTAGACCGAATGTGTATATGAAAGACGGGGATGAGCGGGAGGTCAAGTCCGCTACGAGGTCCGTCGAATCGTTTTTTGTTGGGCGGTATACTGATTGGTGTTTGTGTAGTTCGTCGATGTATAAAGTCAAACGAACGTGGGACCATTATTATTGTACATGTCCCGTACGTCCTCCACCTCCCCCCTCCCCCTTCCTATTGTTCTAGCAAAAACTAACGTACCATCTAAAGGCCTGGCGCAACCAAGGAGGCGCACCCACGAACGCACGAACGTGTAAACACCTCCAAGGGCTCCTCGGTGCCGAATACGAAGCTGCGCGTCTTTTATGGAAGAACCCTAACGGACCCATCCCTAAGGCGCCTAAATCCAAGGGCAAAAAACCCGCTGCGAAAGCCAAAGGCAAAGGCAAAGGCAAAGGCACCAAAGGCGAAGGCGAAGACGGAGAGGAGGAAGAGGAGGAAGGGGAAGGAGGAGGGGGTATACCGGGGTTACTGTTAGCTGTGAAGTGGGATGTGGAGGGCGGACCGGACCCTACGGGGTGGTGGGTTTCGGAGAAGTTGGATGGTGTACGGTATGTGGATCCGTCTTTTATTTTGAAGGGTGGGTGGATGGATGAGGCTGATGGGGGTGTGCTACAGGACGTACTATGATGGGAAAGGGGGATTCTTTAGTCGATTAGGGAATCCGTTTACGCCTCCTCAGTGGTTCGTAGATGGTACGTCTTCCTCCTACACCTCCGTTTTTTTTGCAACGCTAATCAACTGTGAAGCCCTCCCGAAAGACGTAACACTCGACGGCGAACTCTTCGCAGGGCGCGGCCAATTCCAATCTACGGTATCCATCGTCAAAACCGCCAACTCCCCACACTGGAAGGGGATTTCGTTCCAAGTATTCGACGTGCCGTCTAAAGGGGACGAGCCCTTTGAGACGCGGATCGAGTATTTGAAGGAGATGTTTGGGGAGAATGGGACGCATGTTTGTGAGCATGTCAAAGTGGTGGAACATGTGTGTGTGGAGAGTAGGGAGCATGTGGTGGAGAGGTTGAGGGAGGTGGAGGGGGTGGGTGGGGAGGGTGTTATGTTGAGGAAACCGAAATCGTGAGTCCATGTTCGAGTCCTACTCCTGCTTTTGCTTGAATTTGGAGAGGGTGCTGAGCGTTGTGGGTGTAGGCAATATGAGGGAACGCGCTCGAGCTCGTTGATGAAAGTCAAGACGTTCTTTGATGCTGAAGCTATAGTCGAGGGGTACGCCCCTGGGAAAGGAAAACACGCAGGTTCCACCGGGGCGCTCAAGTGCAAGATGGCTTCTGGGAAGGTATGTACTCTCATCTCACCCTATCTTACTTCCTTGAACCCCCTTGCTCATCCATTACGATAGACCTTCAACGTCGGGAGCGGCCTCTCCGACAAACAACGTAAAAACCCGCCCAAGATCGGGTCTATCATTGTGTATAAGTTCCAAGAGCTCACGAGGGATGGTGTGCCGAGGTTCCCGACTTTTGTGGGTGAGGCTGTCGATAAGACGGAGCCTAAGGATGCTGAGATTCCCGAGGCGAGGAAGGGCGGTGCTGCGAAAGAGTGATTTGGATTGCTTCTTCAAGGACTATTTATTATATTTGGCTCTTTGAGAGCGCTGTGGGCGTTATGTTGGAGCTCGATACAAGTTCTTGTGATCCGATGTCTATCCTATCCTTTCTGTTCTCCGTCTTTGATTGCGTATGTTGTGTAGTTAGGCTAGGCACGACTAGACTACTTACTAGATACCCAAGTACTCCCCTCACATAATGTCACTCCTCCCCTCTCTTTGCTCCTGTTTCCGCAAGCGCCCGTTGCACGTTTCAAAGACCAACCCAGGTCCCATGATACGATACCGAAACGCCCGACCGGAGCGGGGCTTGAACGGCATTGACAACCGGGGGAGCATAGCCTATTGATTGTGATTGATTCCGTACGAGCTCAATCTCCTCCGTCCAGCTGCCGTTTTGACTCTCCTTCGGCCCCCCATCTGTGTGTCCCTGGCCTGGCTGGGGGGCGCGGCACGAGGTTGTCGGTGATATGATTAGAATGACATGAAGCTTGGTGCAAATCACCATAATGTAAGCTTGGCCCTGCCCTGCCTTTTGCTTGCTGCATGCGACGACCGCTGTCGTGCTCTCTCTCCCTGTCGTCCCGCTGAGTGCGGGTTCGCGTTCGCTATGAGCCTGCCTGGCCTCCTGGGCCTCCTCGTACCCTTGTACTCTATATCTTCCTTACACCTGGCTTCCGTCCGACTACGGCCTCGTGGTTTTGGCTTCTGGCCGTCTTCAACTTCTCCCTCCGACTCCCCTTCGTTCCTTGGGCGCTTCTTCCAGCTCCTGGTGCAGCTGAGAGCCCTGTGCGTTTTGGGGGCCGTGCTTGGTCTTGTGGGGTTGGAGAAGAATGGGATTTACGTTCGGGCGCAGCAGCAGCAGCAAGGTTCGACTGGGGTGGGAGGGAAGAATAGGACTTTGAGCGTTACGGACCTCGAAATCGCGTATGAGCCCCCTGATGCTTTTGGTGTTTTTAATGCTTTGGGCTTGGTGTTTATGAGAGCCTCGGAGCAGGAGGGCTTGACGAGGGTTGAACGTATTGCGAGATTGGATATGTTTCAAGGTGCGTCCCTGGATCTTTCATTTCGGACTCGGTTATCTATCTATCTATCTATCTATCTCTATTATGTGTCACTTATCTATCCTTTTTGTTCGTGAAAGATTTACTGATTGCTTTGTATTCTAGGTTCGGCGCTTTACTATACCTCTCCACTCTTCCCGTTCGATGCTCGAGTGCACTTCCAGCTTGTGCTCTCGGCGGAGGATGCGACTTCGAGCCCGAGTTCGAACGATGGGACGACTCCTGTGGTGGACACGGTGATCTTCGACCAGACCCTCTTCCTCCGTGATAACTCGACGGCACAGAGAACAGATGGGTTTGACTCGATAGGGCCAACCTCGACTCAGACGTTCGTGATATCAGAGAGTTTGGATGATACGAGGAACTACACTGCCATCGTCAAGAGTGATCTCACCGATGAGACTGTATGGACCTGGGTCGGGCAGTTCGTGTACGTTGATTGCACGCTTTCTTATCTTGCATTAGCGCTCAACTTTCTGTCAATATATCTAGGATTACGAGTCCAGATACAGCACAGACACTATCATCAAGCAAACCGAACCTTAAAGTCATCCTTCCCACCTCTATCATCGGCTCCCTCATCGTCATCGCCATCTTCATCTTCATAGCCCTCTTCCTCCGACGCCGAACAAAAAACAGGAAGCAGGCAGAACTCCTAGCAACGTACCCTCCCACTCCGCGCGCTGGAAGCTCGGATGAGAAATTTGAGTTTAGTTTGGTCAGACCGAGGGGCGAGAGGTCGTCCATACTCCCTACGAGCGGAAGCAAGAGTCGGAATGCAGGAGGGACGAAGAAACCTGGAGGTGCGAGCGCGAGCGCTGCCAAAGCCAGCTCGAACTCGAAAGCCAAAGGCCTAGGGTCGACGAGGGGTATCGTGATACCCTCCGGTGGGCCTCGCCGCGTCGAGAACGTCAACGAGTACGGGTTGCAGTTCGAGCCTTTGGACCTTACGGGCGAGAATAATGAGGGGAGCAGTAAAAAGAATTTGGGGAAGTCGGCTGCTTCGAGTAGAGAGGGTGGTGGAGGTGGTGCCAGGACCAAGTTGAATGTCGAGGATGAGGATGAGCTGGTTGAGGCGCAGCAGGGTCTTGCGTATCGATCTCAGGAAGAAGCGGTGGGGAGTACCAAGTCGTTCTCGCCGAATAGGCCTTCACATTCGCATTCACATTCCAACTCGAATTCCAACTCCAACTCGCAATCCCATTCAACAGTCCTATCACACCACCCGTACTCGCTCCCCCAATCCAGCTCGTCGCCCTCACGACACCCTACGATATCCATGGTCTCGCACAACGAACATAACATCCACAGCCGACACAGCAGCCGCAAATGGGATAACCAGAGCGTCCGGACAGCTAACACAGCTGAGATGCTCGTCAAGGATATCCCGTACCTGCAGTACTTGCATCGGATAGCGGACACGGACGGTACGCTTATCTCTGTCAAATCGAATAATTCGCAGTCGATGGAGGGTTCTGGGTCGGGTGAACACCGGGGTGGATTCAACAGTCATATTGTGGGAGGAGGAGGGGGGACGATGAGCGATCATGAATCTGGTAGCCCTACGAGCAACCTCAACCCGTTTGGTATCCCTCCACCGCACCAGCAAGCACGGCATCCTTACGCTACAGCCGGAGGAGGAGGGACCGTTGCGCACCGGTCTTCGGGAGCTTCGGGGTCGAGTCATGAGAGCCATAGAACGAGTGGACTGTTATACGCACCTCAGTTGGCCGGGATGGTGACCGAGTCGACGACGGCCCAGGCTGCAGCTGCTGCTGCGGTCCCTGTTGCCCAGTCCCAGTCCTATTCACGCTCGTTGGCGAATGCGGAACCTGCACCGAGAGGCGTGGCAGAGTTTGGGAGCAAGGCGAGTTTGGGGTTGAAGCCCGTACGCCGCCGACGGACCAACTCTGGTGCGAACCCTGGCGAAGAAGAATCACGATTTTACGAGGATTCGGAGAGGCAGGTGGAGAAGGATAGTGGACAGGGTGTCTCAGCGATGCTCGGCAGCCTCCGTTTGCTCGGAGCGCATTTGCAACCTGGGCGTAGGCGGAGGAAGGAGTCGTCGTCAGGGGGTGGGGAAGAGGATCTCGAGGCGGCGGTGGCAGCACCGGCGTACAGCCAGGAGCAGCAGCAGCAGCAGCAGCAGCAAAGACAACCTGGTCATGTTACTCCCAAGAAATCGTCATCGTCGACTTCGTTGAAGGTTTCGCAGATATCGGCGCCTATGCCTATCAAGCCGACTAGGCCGCCTGCTACGGTGATGGGCTCGTCGTCTCCACCGTCGTCGTATAGTGCGCCATCGGGAGCAGCGGGAGCGTACCCCCCGCCTGCGCCCACACCGACTCCACCTTTAGGCGCGAGTTGGACGAAGAGGAAGGCTGTACCGAAATTCGATGAGTCTGAGGGTGCTGCGGGAGGTGGTGGGAGTGGTTCAACAACGAAACAGTCGACGAACTCTTCGACGTCACTTGTGGGTGGTATGCCCCAACCGCCTCCTTTACCACTACCGCTACCGCTGCCAGCGCAAGGGCAGGATAGACCGAGGGATAAGGAGAGGGAACGGAAGAATAGTGCACCGCCGCCTGTGCTACCGCCTAGGTCACCCAGTCGACAACGGCACCAGCATCGTCAGGCTCCTTTAGCCGTACCCGTACCCGCACCCGCACCCGAACCGGAACCGGAACCTGCTCATGCACCTGAGCTCGAGCCTCATGTAAACCCCGAGGGTGCGATTAGACCTTTACCTCCCCGCCCGCTCCCGCACACCCCAACTCCCCCTGCATCCCAAACAGCCCATGGAACACACGGGTACGGACGGAATGTGCCTAGTGTGCTCGGAGGGTCGAGTATAGGTGGAGAAAGTACGACGATTGTAGCGCCTAGTACGCCGAGTACGGCTGTGGGGTACTACCAAGCGTTCCATGAGGGTGGTGCGCACGAGGAGGGGCTTGAGGTGAGTAGAGACTCGAATGATCTGGATGATATGTATGGGGAGGAGCCGGAGCTGGAGGTGGTTCAGCAGCAGCAGCAGCAGCAGCAACATCAACATCCGAGTTCGCAATCGTATCTTTCCCAGCAGCAGGCTGTGCACCCGACTGGAGCAAGACCCATGCCCACTGCGCCCGTTCCTCTGCTCGGTACGCAACCTCAATCTCAATCTCAATCGCAGATTTCTAGACCTGGGACGGCTTCGTCGATGTTTACGCCCCCACTCCCACTTCCACCTCCCCCGCCTGGGTTCTCGAACCCGACTGCGGGGGGTAAAGGGTATTATGACCCCGTGTGGTACCCAGATGTCGTCCAACCTCCCGCCGGTGGTGCTCCCCCAGGTTCTTCGAGGCCAGTAGGGAATACTAGCAGGAGTCAGAGTGCGAGTGCGAGTGCGAATAGAGCTGGAGGTGTGAGTGGTGCGAGGCCGAGGACGAAGAGGCCTGTCATATAACGATATGATATGAGATGAATGCTTGATGATTGACGATTTTAATGGTGCTGGTGACGATTTATGGACTGGCTTTTTCAATAGGGACGATCAAGATTGCTTTGCTTGCCTTGTTGTATTTTGTGTATACTATGTATGTCACCGTCGTTATTGGTGTACCTTACTTACCTACCTCTACTCGCATTTTGCGGTTCTTGGAGCTTGTATGCACTGGCCCGGATTGTACGAGTGTTGTCCATCTACTTGTTGACTTGTAAGAGGGGGTGAACACACTCCGCCGCCTAGAAGGACTGCTCGACCTATCAGAACGACTTTAAATGGCTAGGATGGGCCTCGGATCAGTTTAGAGTTCACACAGTGGACCTTGAGATCAAACGCGAATAGGCGCCTCCTTACCTTTATTTTCAACCGCGACAGATCATGGAATCTGAGAGAGATACCGAAGCAGGCACAGGGATATTGACAATCCCGCTGGAGCTGCACCTTCAAATCTTCGCCGATCTCGACCCTTTCGACCTACTTCAATTGAGCCAGGTGGGTAGCACGATGTCATATTCAAATTTCCAAATGATATTAATCTCTCTCGCAGACATGCAAACAGCTCCACCGAACGTTATTGGATAGTAAAGACGTTTGGAAGACCGCTCTGCGCGAAATGTGTCGCCGAGAACACTTGTTCGAGCCATCGTTCCCGATCGAGGAGATGGGGGTGGAGGAGCTGCGGAGAACAGCGCTTGGGCCGATTTTGTGGAAGAACAAAGTTCATCGTCATGCCAGGTTGGGGCCTGACCACCCTCTGACATACGTTGAGCGCTCGTTCGGTGGGGATTACGAGCCGGGGATACGCCTCAGAGAACGTTTTACGAAGGTTCACATCGTCCCGGGTGGTCGTTATCTGCTCAGCGCGTCGGCCAAGCTTATCACCCTCTGGGATCTTGGTGCTCCTTTGACTACCCCGCGTCAGACCCCAAGGGTCGTCGACACCGTTTCCTTGGAGGCTACGGCCTTCTGTGTTGAAGCTTTGGAGCCTCCCATCTTTCAATCTCGCTACCTAAGGTTTGGTGCAGATCTCACGGATGATGATTCACTAGAGCGCGAGTGAGTCCATTTTTTCTATTCCTTTTTCGCCGTTCCCTCCTCATCAAGTTTGCAGCTACAAAGTGTACGAAGTTGGCCCACTCCCGGAAGATGCACGCATTCGACAAATATGGGAGCCTCGAATGGGTGGCAAGTGCTCTAGATTTTTGCGGGGCCCCTGTGTCTCCTTTCGCCTGGCTGGGTGGAGCTTTGTTTGTATTTTGCGAGGCAACAGCGCGAAGTTCGACTCCATATATTTATGCGACATCTCCCACGAGAATCCTTCAAGTGCGTTCCTGCACCCCTCTTCCCCTTCACCTAGCAGATCTGAACCTCACTCGGTGAGTAGCCGCTGTCGATTGAGATCCTGTTTCTAATCCCTTTCCTCTCATCTCCATGAAGGCGGTCATCGTGAACGGCTACCTGGTGGTATATGCTGGCCATCGAATATCCATGTGGAGCATGCTAGAGCTGCAATGGAGTCCGCCATGCGATTCAATTTTCCATTACAGACTCCCCGAGGCCCCCCGTTTCACCTTTCCCCTCGGCATCGAAGATCAGTACGCGTCTCAATGCGGTCCAGCACAATCTTTCGTTCGAGCAACGTCCCGGTACATCAGGGATTTAGTTGTGATTGATTCGGCTGCTGGCAGTGTCGAAATGACGAGGTGCACCGCAGATCTCAGCGCATCTCTAAATTTTGGCGCGGTCACCGAGAGGACACATGTTTATGGGAAAGGTCTTCATCACCTTACTAATGCTCAGCCGACCCTTCGTCATCTAATCTACTCTTCCGGGCGTCTTTTCAACCTCTTCCTCCTGTACAGGTGGGGCCCAGAGTCGTATCCGTTCCCTACTAGTCATCTCAAGTTCTTTTCTGCTGTGATGTCTAGTCCATCGAATAGTAGTGATTCTGAGTGTGTTCTGGCTTACTTGACGCCCCTACCCCACTGGGAGGATGGTCGCAGGTGCTCTTGGGGGTCACTCGATCCCCAAACGGGGCAGTTGGCCTATTCCTGCGGGCGTGCGTCTGAAGATACCGGGCTCAACGAAATTCACCTTCTGGATTTTCAGTTATACCGGATTGATAATCCTGTTGCATCTTGAGCCTGTGTTATTGTTGTCTTCCTGTTACTTTACCGTTTTCAATTTTCTAAACATCAATCAAAACCTTTCTTTTGTAATGACTACTGCTTTCGAGAATTTAGTTTATGTGCTTTGGATTTGGATGGATCATCTGAGTATTTGCAACCGTTGCCTTCCGTCAAGTCCGCAAAAGCTCTAGAGATCTGTCCGAAGGCGAGCCTATCCTGCTCTAGATGACCGACTATCAACGGAACGCCTTTCTTGACCCAGCTTATGTGGTGAACCTCTACTGCGAACGTCGACCCCCAACTTACCGGCACAGAACAAGGCAATAAACACGGTTTACTGGCCGCACCAGAGTTTGTTAAGCTTGGTACCATTCAGTCTCGAAATTTGAGACCTCAGGTCCCATGCCCGGCACAATAACAGAACAGAGTGTAGAGAGAGCGCCTCCAACTCCGACTCTGCGCTTGGACTGAGATCACTTCAGAGTTCACACACTGGTCTGCATCCTGTGACCACGCCCCAAATTAAGTTGACACGAATAAAGCGTATCCTTGGTTCTCATCTACCACGTATCATGGAATCCAAGAGGGATACAGAAGCACGGGCACATTTCTTGACCTTCCCACCCGAGCTGCACCTGAAGCTCTTCTCCGATCTCGAGCCTCTCGAACTACTCCAATTAAGCCAAGTGAGCGAAAACGATGTCAAATGCGGGCTTTATCATACTCACGAAAAAATCCCTTGCAGACATGCAAACAGCTCCACGAAACGTTAGCGGATGAAGAGATTTGGAAGACCGCTCTGCGCGAAATGTGCCGTCGAGAGCACTTGTTCGAGCCATCGTTCCCGATCGAGGAGATGGGGGTGGAGGAGCTGCGGAGAGCGGCGCTTGGGCCGATTTTGTGGAAGAACAAAGTCCATCGTCATGCCAAGTTGGGGCCTGAACACCCTCTGACATACGTTGAGCGCTCGTTCGGTGGGGACTACGAGCCGGGGATACGCCGAAGAGAACGTTTTACAGATATCCACATCGTCCCGGGTGGTCGTTATCTGCTCAGCGCGTCGACCAAGTTTATCACGCTCTGGGACCTAGGTCCCCCTTTGACTGCTCCCCGTCAGACCCCAAGGATCGCCGACACCTTTTCATTGGAGGGTACAGGCTTGGGTGTTCAATCTTTGGACCCTCCAATCTTTCAATCTCCCTATCTAAGGTTTGGTGCAAATGTCACCGATCATTTTTCAACACAGCACGAGTGAGCCCATTTCTTCTTTCTCTTTTTCGCTGTTTCCTCATCAAGTTTGCAGATACAGAGTGTACGAAGTTGGCCCACTCCCGAAAGATGCACGCATTCGACAAATATGGGAACCTCGAATCGGTGGCGAGTGCTTCACATTTTGGCAGGGCGCTGTCTGGTTTCGCCTGGCTGGGTGGAGCTTTCTTTTTATGTTGGGAGGCGACCGAGCATTTGACTCCATATCATTATGCGACATCTCCCACGAGAATCTCTTTTGTGCGTTGCTGCGCACCTCTGACCCCTCACCTCCCAGACATGAACCCCACTCGGTGAGTAGCCGTTGTCGATCGAGATCCTATCTCTAATCCCTTTCCTTACGTCTCCATGAAGGCGGCCATCGTGAACGGCTACCTGGTGGTATATGTTGGTTATCGAATATTCCTATGGAGTATGTCAGAGCTGCAATGGAGCTCGCCAGACGATTTAGATTTCTACTACAAGCCCCCCAGAGAGCCCCCCCGTTTCACCTTTTCCCTCTGTAGCCCCGACCTCCGAACTGAGCACGAGTCCCAATGCGGTCCAGCACAGTCTTTTCTTCAATCGAAGTCCCTGTTCATCAGGGACTTCGTTGTTATTCATTCCCGTCCAGTAATGGACCCCACCCCGGACTTTCGATTTGACACAAGTGTCGAAATTACGAGGTGCACCGCAGACCTCGGTGCATCCCAAAGTTTTGGCGTGGTCACACACAAGACCCATAATTACGGGGAATTTGTTTGTCGATATGGCGATGCTAAGCCGACCCTTCAAAGTCAAATCTACTCTTCAGGGCGTCTTTTCAACCTCTTCCTCCCGTACAGCTCGGACCGACAATATCTGAACCCTACTGGTCGTTCGGAGTCCTTTTCTGCTGTGATGTCCACTTCGTCGAATAGTAGTGATTCTGAGTGTGTTCTGGCTGACTTGACGCCCCTACCCCACTGGGAGGATGGTCGCAGGTGCTCTTGGGGGTCGCTCGACCCCCAAACAGGGCAGTTGGCCTACTCCTGCTGGGAAGTGTCTCCAGAAACTTTGATCAACGAAATTCATCTACTCGATTTTCAGCTCTTTCCGATCGATAGCCCTGTAGCATCTTGAGCCTGTGTTATCGTTGTCTTCTCTTTCCTACTTTACCGTTTTCAAATTTTTAAACACGGTCAATCAAAACCTTTCTTTTGTAATGACTGCTTTCGAGAATCGAGCTTATAGGAAATTTTAACAGGGAAACAAAAGAGGTCAAGTGGGAGTGGCATCGGCTACTTGACGCCCCTACCCCAGTCAACGAAGTTCACCTGCTCGATTTTCAATTATATCCGATTGATAATCCTGTTGGTTGCATCTTGAACCTGTGTTATCATTGTCCTCTTTTTAGTTTACCGTTTTCAATTTGTTCAGCATGATCAATCAAAACCTTTCTTTTGTCGTGGCTGCTTTCGAGAATTCAGCTTACGTGCTGGGGCTCTACTGCAAACGACGACTCCCAGGGCCGGGTACCGCGTAGTTGGTGATAAGAGACGGCCTGGAGACATGATACCAACTACTGGAGCTTGTAAGCATGGTCGGGTTCTTCGAGCGCTGAGGAGAGCGTTGGATTGCCTACATGGTGAAAGGAGGTGAAGGTATTCGAGCAGGGGAACAAAGGAGGACAGAGGTATCGACGTCACCTAAAACGGCACTACCAACCTCCCACTGTAAAACAGAAACGCGACTACTCAAAAGCAGGTTCATTCATGATCATGGGGAGCACGGAGTATTAGCACAGACAAAAACTCGAAGCAGAACACGCGAACCAACTGGAACTGGAACTACCATTCATCCCACCCCCTCCCTAATCGTACCTCCGCCTCCTAGGAGGACTCCTGGACCTACTCCTGGACCTATCCCTATCCCTCTCCCGGTCCCTGTTCCTCCCAGGCCCACCCCCTCTGGAGCCCCACCCACCTCCGCTCCGAGGAGGAGGGGAAGCATCGTATCGACGGGGAGGGGGTACGCGTCTGTCTCTGCTGTCCAAATCCCTATCCCTATCCCTATCGCGCTCACGTTCTCGGTCTCGGTCCCGGTCTCGGTCTCTATCACCACCACCACCACCTCCTCCTCCTCCGCGTCCACCATGACCACCGAACCCACGTCCACCGCGCGTGGCGGGTGCGTCAGACCCTCCGCGCCAGTGTCCGTTGCCTCCTCGAGGTGGACGGTCGCGGTCACGGTCTCTGTCCCCGCCGCCCGTCTTCCATGACGATGTGGGTGCTGAGGGGGTGTGGGGTGAGAGGAGGGTCGCACCTGCACCAGCTCCGATTCCGGGAGCTGCTGCGGTACCCTTGATATTGAGCTCTCCTTGGGCCCCGGCGGCGGTGACGCCTTTAGGCAGGATGACGGATACGAGGAGGTAGTCTCCAGGTACGAACCGCAGTTCTTCGAGCGTGCGTTCTTCCTTTTCACGTTGCGTGAAGAGGTGTTGGAGTTCTTGTTCTTTGGTCTTTTGGGTGTTGGACGTTTCTCCTTCTGCGTCTTTTTTTAATTCGGAACTGGTATTGGTGTTGTTGGTGGTGGTGTTATCCTGAGCAACGTCGTCGTCGTCTGGATCGACTTCAAGGAACCGGGGGGCGGTGAGGCCTAAAGAGCCAGGTTCACCGAGGATGTCGCGCGAGTAGACCATACCGAGGTCTTTGGACGCGAACCGGCCTTTATTGGTGCTATCTGCGTAGACGGTGCGGAACGAGAATCGGGCGAGGGGGTGTCGGAATTCGGCACTGTTTGGAGCGGTGTTACGCAGCGTCGTCAAGACTTCACGTAGAGTTGCGTCTCTCCTATACATCATGGTATTCAATTTCGATTTTCTTCGAATATAAACTTGAACACGTACCACGTAAAGAGCTGGTGCTCGTCGGTGGTCGGCACTGAACCATCCTCGAAGAGGGTCAACCGGTGGAATGCACCGATTTTTATGAAGGTCCGTATAAGAAAAGGTGCAGTCTGTCACATATGTTCAGTATCTTATTGTTAGCGAAGAAATGGCAGCAATACCTTGTCCCTGGAGACCAGAGGCTGCCCACTGGGTTCCACTCGGTCGACGTCCATCGCAAAGGGGAGGTTGGATGACTAAGCTGGCTGACACCAACCACCTAAGGGACAGCTTTTCTGCAGTGCAACACGACCTGAGAGGTCGGTTAAATTGTAGGCGCAAACCACCTGAGAGAGCCGTGGGAACTGCAAGTGCTGACTCATGACCTTCCAAAATGGGAAACCACTGCACACGACCCAGCGCTGCTT
>JAMZDL010000211.1:0-44187 GCA_027579765.1 Candolleomyces efflorescens
ACCTCAGCAGCGACCCTGGAAGGAAGCGACCAAAGCTGCGTCTTGAAATCCCAGACGCGCGTCAATCTCATCCACCGAAACTGCTGACAGTCGAGCAGTCTCAATTACAGGCACCAAATCCACTCCCTCCGGCGCCACCACGCGTACCGGATCCTCGAGGCAAGGCGTCCTCGGGTTCACGGCCAGCAGTGCGCAAGCAAGCACAAGTATCTCGGGGGAAAGGAACTTCCGACGTTATGTCGGAGAGTGTTCCCTCTGGGACAAGTACGGCGCGAGCACCTCGACCTCGTCTGATTAGAATGGCTTTTACAAGGTTAATTTATCAATTGACCAAGTGATACTGTGCCTATGATTGTAGATATGTGCATGTCCTTGCCCCGTTAACGAATATCACATCGGAATCACAATTCCGGGTCGCCAGCACTTCCTTGATTCCCAACAAAAGCGTTCAACTGTTAAAGACTTCTACACAGCTACCTTTGCGGTTCTCACTAAATCAATGAGGGCTAGACGATGGTTCGATTAACGGAGATTCACATCTGCTCTGACTTGTCTGGCTCAGATTTTCTCAAGCTCCCACAAAACATCACCACGTTTGTGAACAACGGTTCTCAAAACGGCACATGGCGTTGTGCCGGCACTTCGAGAGGCGCCTAGCCACAAATGGTGCAAGGTCGCCGCAAATCAAGTGACATCTGCTGGAAGTCGTCCAACTTCTTCATTGCGAGGTACAAGGACAATTAATCAAAGAGTCCGAGGAAACGCGCGCTGCCAGAAGCTATTTCGAGGTCAAGACGAGGAGAAGTGGTATCCGAGTCTTCCGGCGGGCGCCAGTGATAGTACCTAATGGGGTCTCGAATTTCGATGTCGCTTTGGAAAATCAAATCTAAAATCAATGGCTCGGAAAATCCTGGGTAACACTGCAGGTTCTAGTTACAGCGTCAACATGCAGAATTTGGCGTTCCGGTAGCTCACTGACTGGAAAATGAATAAAGCAGCTAGTCGTGACTATCAGCTCGTAGATTCCTAGGCCGGGAACTGCTGAAGCCGTTTGAAGGACTGAATTTTTAGTCGGGAACGACGCGCGGGACCAACGCTGCGGTGAAAACATTGCGATACGGCGCTGGAAGCAGAATATCGTACTGTAGAGTGCCAGACCTTCCTTCTGGACCCATTACACAATTATCATTTCTAACATAGTCTCGGCATTACATAGATCCCCAACTTCTGACCGAGTTAGCAGAGGTGGAAAACGTATAAAGGATGAACACAGAGAGGTCAAATCTCCTCAGAATCAGCAGCGATGCAGTTCACTCTCAAAGCAGCTTTCACTCAGATCGCCACGGTCGCTCTCTTGGTGACCACCGCCGTCGCCAGCCCCACTCCTGTGAGGACTCTCTAGCTGCCCGTCAATATACCCAACTCGCTGAGCTCAATACCAATCTATCCATATAGGTCCCAGCAGACGTAGTCTCCAACGCCGAGCTCGACCACTGGCTCGCGACTACCGACGCCAAATTGACGTTCATCACCGACACCGACATCGATACCACCAACCCTCTCGCCAACCGTGCGGCTCTCGACACCCGAGTCGTCTACTGCAGCCAACGCACGGTCAACGTCTGCGGTGGAGCATGCACCGTCTACCAAGGCAACGCCAGGTGCCTCGACGCTCCCAACACCAATTGTTTGTTCGCTACCACCAACGTCGGTTTCTGCGACCGCGCTGGATGTGGAGGGTCTTGCAACCAGTTCTCCACCTGTGGCACTAGGTTGGATGGCGGGTTCTGTTATACCCCCGGCACTAGGTCGATCAACGTGCCTTTCACTTGAAGGAAATAGGCCGGAAATGGATGACAAGGTGTTTTCACTTGAAGGAACGAAACGGATGTAATACAAATATGGACTCGAGCCTGTAAAGTCTTCCAAAGTTTGTTGTGATAGTTGATAGCTGAAATATGACATAAAATGCGGTTGAGAACACTGGTAGCCCAACTCTAAATCCACACGACACACCATTCAAACCCAGAGCAAGCATCTCTAAAATGTCGGCTAGATCGTCGCTGAGTCGAGTGCTTCCAACTTGAGAACATTCGACCGAATGGGTCCTACGGCCTGCCTTTTTCGATCTGATGCCAAAAGCTTCCGATTTTCCTCCCTCAGGCTCGTCCGGCGTCCGACTCGGACTCGGCCTGATGCATGATGGCTTGTGTACCCGAGGCCGTGGTTGTTGGACAACTAGCCTTTGACCCGTGCTACGCACGGTTGGAAACAAAAAAGTCAAAAATAGAGTACAACTCCTTCACTGGCAGAGGATCATGGTCCCATGTAAGGTTCACCCCTCTAAAGTCAAGTCCCAGAGTGTCCCCAAAGGCTGTCAATCATGGGCACCCAACGTATAACCTGAAGGCGAGTGTTTGGGGACTATTAAATGAGGTGAACTCCCGAGAAAATGATCTCAAAAATGGAGACTCGATGCACGGCACCAGAGACTCATCGCCCGCTCGTCACTACAAATCTTGTGGCCCCGAACGCTGCATCTCCCAACGCCGCCTGTTCATTATTTACTGAGTTGAATGCTCGTGAGCCCGAGCACATAGTCTACAAAGAATTCAAGAAAAGAATACAATGAAGTTCCAAAGTCAGTAACATAGGGCAAAGGAGACACCCATTGTGAGCTCCCAGAGATTTGGAAATAATTCCAGACCCCGATAGCGACTCGGATCCCGAGAAAATGTCTCAAAAATGGAGACCTGTCGATGCACCAGAGACTCGTCACCCGCAATGGAGGGAAAGAAGACAAAGTGAATGCAAACCATTCCGCCGAGACGTGCTGGCAGTGCCAGCCATGGGCCGAAGGTTATCATGATTCTACGATTTGACCTCAAGCTGCTATGCAAAGAGGAAGGGCCCAGAGATTTGGAAATAATACTCAATACGACGGCAACCTGGTGAAGGTGAAGTCCAAATGCTGCTCACATGAATCGGATATTGAGAGTTGGTTTAGTGAGAGCTGAGCCTCAGAGCACAGACCCGGAGATTTTATATATGTCCCGACTCCGACAAAGATGTAACATCGATGTTCCCGAGTGTCCCGCTCGGGACTCGGAGTCGGCCTCAGGCTGCGCCTCAAGCCTGCCATTCCTTGTACATAGTCACCTTAATAACCTATCTGAGTTGCGGTCTATGATGATGCCAGCGAGTACTGACACTGTACTGCAAGACGGATCTCTGACAGTGTACGAAGAGACGACACTTGACGTTGTCTGGAAGTTGACGGGCAGCAGGTGGAAGAGGAGACTCAGGCTGGACGGACCACTGGCCCCAACTGAAACTCTGAAGTCTATTTGGGCCACAACGACCTTTCTAGGATTGAATATAGAGATCGCAACTGGTTTTTGGGCCACGACTGGGGGTTGCCAGGAACGAATATAGCGATCGCGGCGGTTTCCGGGCGAGGACTGAAGGTTTCCAGCGCCCGCTAGAGCCTCGACGTTTTAACAGTTTGATAAACATCTAGCCCCAGCGAAACCAAAATAAGACGAAACCGTCAAGCTTTCAAGCCCCACACTTATAGATCGATAGCACAAAGACCAACCGATCCCTCACGCCTCTCCGTTTCTTCCAACACAACCAGAAAACAACCCAATTAAAATAATTTATTATTCGTACGTACGCAGTACCATCCCCCACACAATCAAAGGAGGCCAGTAAGTACCCCCAACTCGAAAAATTACACTAAACTACACGAACAACTCGACTTCTTTATACCTCGCCCACTTCAAAACGTATGATATGATATGTGCCGCTCCTCGCCCACCAGCTCTGAATATGCAGGGCCATGAAGAGTTTCGGGTTGGTGGGTGGGTGGATGACACTAACTTGAACTTGTCCGAAAAAAGAGAGGGTAAAGGGAGAGGGGATTTCATGAACCAACGAGGGAACGAACAAAAAACGATATTTCGATGACGTGACAAAGACAGACGGGGGGTAAAAAGTGACGAGAAAAAACATATTACTTTGTACTAAGTAAGACCACAGATCAAAAGGTCAAAGAACAGGAGAGGGATGCGAGACGTAACACAAAACCGGGACCGAGAAAGACGACGAACAATGAGCGGGGAGTAAGCGAGAGAGAGAGAGAGAGAGAGAGAAAGGGGGACAGAGATTCATTCAACACTCCAACAGGAGGACGTCCTCCAAACCATTTTCACCACGCTCAACAATTCCTCCTCGAAATGCTCCTCACAAACCCACCACACGCCGCACTCGCACACGCAGCCGCACTCTCACCAGACCCCAACGCCAACCCCCTCATCTTCTCCTCAAGAGACTCACACAAATCCTTGGCCGGTGTAGCCGTCGTCGTCGTCGACGCTGTTGTCGATGTCGATGCTGATGTTGAGGATGATACAGCAGACGCCGACGCAGGCACAGCAGCTCCCAACACCGGACTCGACGGTACACTCCAACTCCCACCCCTACTCACATTCCTCGCCGACACCCCACTCTTCCTCTCCCTCTCCCTCCCCACATCCTCCTCAATATCCACAACCCTCACAACAGCCTTACCCTCCAACACCCTCCTCACCTTATCCTCGTCCCAATTCTGCTTCGACCTCGTCGGTGCAGAGGATGAAGATGACGATGAAGAGCCAGAGAACGCATCCCAGAACGCCTGTCCCATCCTCCTGAGAACAGTCTGACTCGCTACAGCAGCCAACATCGCAGCTTGCGCCTGCTGCTCTCTCTGCTGCTGGACCTGCCTCGCCCTCTCCTTCTCCTTCTCGTCCGACGGTGAGGACGACGAAGAGGACTTGTCCTTCCCAGACGAGAACAACCCTGTCGACCCCTTCCCACTAAGCAAAGCAGCCAAAAGCGGATGATGCACATCGCTCGTATTCGAAAGATTGGCAAGCGGCAGCCGCTCAGAAGACGATGATGATGACGTCGTCGACGTCGTCGACGATGCCTTGCCAGACAAGACACCAGCCGATACACCAGTGAAATACGACGGCCGCAACCCAGCTGCCAATCCCGACAGGTGTTGCCGTTCCTGCTGCTGCTGATACATGTTTTGTTGACGTTCCCGCCCACGTTCCTGCTGTTGCAACTGTTGCTGATGCCAATGGTACTGAGCGGCCATCTTGCCCCAGAGGTGCATACGATAGCTGATCACGTCCATCAGCACGCGATCTAAAAATAAAAAAAAGTCGAAATAATACGCACGCATCCATACTCTTCATCGTGAACATATTCATATCCGCAAAACTATCAAACGTCGCAGCCCTATTCTCCTTGCCCTCACTCGCCTTGGCCTCCTCCCCAGCACTCTTCTCCTCGTTCTCACGCGAAGCAGACAAACGAGTCATGAGCGGATTCATATTCTCCTGCAAACCCAAGCCGACCTTGGCCGGGACTGGGGTATACGAAGGATCTGGGAGTCGGATCGTAAACAATCGGTGATGGGGACAGAAAGGAAGTGTACTCACTCATCCTGCCCATATTAGCAAAGCCACTAGCCACACTAGGCATAAACGCGGTATGCACGGGGAGAACACCGCCAGCTGCAGCTCCACCCCAGAACGCACCGCTGTTGGCTCCAGTATTGCTATTCGGAAGATCTTTCTGGGTGTTGGGCCGCAAGAGGTTGCTGCTTGAAGCTATCGAATGCTCCATCAGAAGCGGCATCGAAAAGTACAAGTCGGCAAACGTACCAAGCTGTTGCTGCTGCTGCTCCCTGAGAGCGAGAATATCCGCAGCACTCTTCTCGGGAAGGGGAGCGGGGGGAGGGAGGTTGCTCGTAGCATCCTGGTAGCTGGGAGCATTGGTGCCCCGGCCGTCGAGGAGGCTCCGCTTCAGAGCCGCGATCTCCTGTCGCAACGCCACATTCTCGCTTAAGCTCGTGCCTAGTTCTGTGCGAATGGCCTCAAGAAGTCGATCTCGCTCGGCGATGTCGAGCTCGAGGGTGGAGATGTATTCTATGGTAGTCAATTAGCAACATTGTTTCGAGAATAATAAGAAAAAAAGATACTAACCCTTTCGTCGAACTCGGAAGTTTCGTGCGCTGATCTTGTTTCTAAGTTGCCTCTTCTCCTTGCTCGTCATCTTGGCGAGCATCTCGGGGCTGGGTCGCCAGTCAGCGGGGAGATCATCTCCATGCTCATCAGCATCGACAGAGCCCTCTCTCGTCGCCGGAGCAGCCTTGCCCACTTTGAAGCCTGACCCACTGGCATTGGCGCCAATCAAAGCGTTAACACCCAACCCACTGGAGCTGCCGACGGCACTCGGCGTGGTGACATTGAAGGTTCCAGGCGGGATCGCGAACGATGCGCTGATGCTGAGGCCATCGATGCCCAGATCAAAGGCGGTGGTCTTGCGACCATGCGCGACGAGGGCGTTGCCAGTCAGAATAGTGTTGGTGTTGGCGGTCTGCCCAGGTCGTGGCGATGCCTCTTCGCCTTCCTCTTCTGCCGCCTCCTCTTCGTGATGCGAACTGGGCGGACTAGGGAGTGTAGCCGCCGTCTTTCGCCCCCTTCCTGCTCCAGCCCCCCGCACGTTCTCTTTGTTCTCTTTCAACACGCTACCAGTGTAGATGGCCACTGCCGCAGGAGCTGCTGCGGTACCCTTTTTGGAGATGCCGCCACTCTGGACAGTTCCACGGCGAGCACCGCCTCGTCCGCCCACTTTGACAGGGGCGATGGTGAGAGTGAGTCGATCTTGCTGGGGTGCTGGTGCTGGTGGTGATGATGTTGTAGCCTTCTCTTCCTCCTCTTCCTCCATAACGACGAGTGGCGCGGGCGAGTCGACAAGCTGGGGATCGATGCCCATCTCCACCGCACCCATGCCCATCAGAGCATTCAAGTCGCTGATCCCCCCATCGCTGCCTCCAGCAGGCATCGGGGACGTCATCATCAAAGGCATGGCGAAATCGAAATTGGGGAGGTCAAAGGGCGCATCGTTCAAGAGCTTGGAGCCATCGTCGGCGGAGTCGAGGAAGTCAAAGAGGGGGTCGGAGGCGGGGTCGACGAGGGCGGAGGCCGACGATGATGGAAAGGCGGGATAGGGCGCAGGCTGGGGCGGGGTCGGGAGATGGTGGGACATGGGGGTGCTCTCGCGCGACGAGGAGGAGAAGCTGCCGCTGGGGGATGGGTTAAGGTTTGAATATAGCTCGGGATTAAGATTGAGATAGTCTGCAAGGTCCCAGGCATTGCTGCCTCTAGACAAGTTGTCGACCTGCATAATGGATGTGGTTGTGGTTCAAAAGAAAAGAGTAAACACGACTGACGCTCGAGCGGGCAACTGCTGACTCATTTCAAGCTCCGACGCCCTCGGCCGGCCATCGACGCGTCCAGCTGCTGCGGCACGGAGTTTCTCTCCCCTTCCACATCTTTCTACCTCGCGACACTGCCTTCCACCATTCAGACAAAAACAAAAGCCCCACCTCGCGCCCATAGCCCTTTATCTGATGCTTCAGGCTGTCAGCGATTCTGTCACCTGAGCACCCCGGTGGGTCTCGAAGCCAAGTCCTATCACGGTTTGGGGCAGCTTCCTCGACATCATCGCAACTCATCATCGACTTCCTCGCCGGTTTCTGGTCAGAGTACATATCTGGACTCCTCGCTTTTGCAACCACAGGGCTTTCTTACCTCGCCGATTTCTGTGCATCTTGACCTCTATTTTCTTTGTCTTCTCATCGTCTCTCGAACCTGCACCTCTCCCAAAAGGATCCGTGGAGACACTTGACCTCTATCGCCGCACCTGTGCCCCAGGTTTAATCTTATCGCCATCGACCAATCCTCTCTCTCGTTCCCGACTGTCACGGTGAATCAACAGATCCGAATCCGGATCTCCTCAGCCTGACCTCGACAGTACTTGGTGACCGGACCCTTCATCTGACTTCATTTCGGTCAAGCTTTGGAAAACGGTTTCTTGGTCTAAACTCTAACTCTAATCTTCGTGAGGGTAACTTGGGGGAGGACGAGTGTACGAAGGGAATGCCGATTCCCTTCGCCTGAATACCATCTTTTATCTTCTATTCAGAGTAACGGCAACGGGAGACTGGTTCGGGTCGGCTGCTTTGCATAAATTCATCTAAGCACTCCCTGATTGGCTTCCAAAGGGCGTTAAGTTAACGTACGATACTATACCAGGCTCAGCAACTAACCTAGATATCGATCTGACCAAGAAGTTCGCTCCCCATTCTATCTTTTCTGTTTCTCGAGGTCTAGCCACCGTCAAGACTGGTGACTCGAGTATGCCAAACACACCAAGGATGCTCACTTTGATCGGGAACAGTCCGTGCAAAGACGGACAACGTTATGCCTGCGAATATCGAGGGTAGACTTCTTGCAAAGCGCCTCAGGCGGTTTGGAGGAGAGAACTGTAAGCTGCCGATGTCCATGCAACAAAAGTATCCAGATACTAGAAACGAGAAGTTCTCGCCCCAATTCCCTTCGGAACTCCTCCTTCGAGAGGTTTTCACGGCGCAATTTGATCAAAGCCTCAACAGGCTCGTCCGACTTCAACCACTCTGAGTCGGATGATTTGCCAAGAGCCATTGGAGGTATCCAACCAATTGGCAGCCCAACAGGAGCCCATGGATTGGGAACCCCCGTCGTGAAATCGGGCAAGCCTCAGTAAAGATATAGCATGGAACAAAACGTGTTTCGAGGTCGACCTTTGGACCGCGTCGATCCAGTCGCTTTTAAAGACCGTGTAGGCGCAACGATGACGCTTGTCCAGAACCACACCCATACTGATTGGAACCAACAGAGAGAAAAAAGGGGGGTCTCTTTCAGGTCAACCACGGCATGATCTCCTCGAATGGCTTGCCAGTGCATGGCACTGCCTGGACGTCCGATCAGACAAGGACTCTTTCAAGAATCTTCGTATTCCGTTTGACTGCGCTGCGCTCAAGCGCTAGCAGCAAGTACATGTTCTACATCACCGAATCAATGAGGCTCTGACAAGCACAGGTGTACATGCCATATCGCTCACCACACTGGGTAGATCGATACCTTTCGTGAAGGTATGAAATGGGTATGTGAGAAGGTATCCAATTCCCTTCCAATTTTGGAAGGTTTTTCGATACCTTTCTGTATACCCAAAACATACCCTCCCCAGAGGTATCGTTCCTGCACCCTGCCAGTATAAGGTTCCGTCAGCGGCTAAATCATGCTACTATATGCGCTGCTATGCAATTGTCAGCAGACGATTTTTTTAGTGATGACCAGGGATCCAACCTTGACTCCAAATAGGATGGCCCATAAGCTTTAGTATCTTGATTGAACCTAGTAGTAGTGGAAATGCAAATAATGTGAATTTCATGCGGGAGATTATAGTGTTACCTTGAACAGCATTAGCCCAGTACTGGGCCGAGAAAAATGGATATCGCATACGGTAGTATTCTCCAATATTGTCAGGATACTGGAAGGAAAGCCATCTACCATGTGTCTAATCCGAGTCCTCGTCTTTGGGGATGCGATCGAGATGGTAAATGATAGCGGATTCATCATTTTGAGTCAATGCCCTGAAGCCCTCTTCGTTCCCGCGCCGCAGGTTGACCAAAGCCTGGACAACACAGTCCGACTTGCACTCCTTAGAATGCGCCGAGGTGATCCAACGAAGGTATCCGACCAATTGCGAACCCAACATGAGCTTCTGGCACTCCGAGTCGGGTGCTGGTAGGTGAATCACATGAACAAAGGCTCCTTTCAATGAAGATACAACGTGGAATTGAGCCTGCTGGACAAGGCTATGTAAATCCCCGTTGTCATCATGATCGCTAAACGAATCGATAAAGGAGGACCAGAATGGCGAATATGCGGTGGTCCACGAGGCGAAAAAGCGCTTCACAGGAAGGCGGAAGAGTTTGATAAAACAGGCCTCAAGGTTGATCGCGAGTAATTTCTGGACCGCTCCGGCATATTCAGGATCCCCGTCGGGTCCCCAGGTTTTTAACCATAGGTTTTGAAACTGATAGAGAGCAAACATGCGATGGTCTTCTTTTAGCTCGGTTTCAATGGTGATAGTGGATATGTGCTCGAGACATTTCCAGAAAAGGCGTCGCCATCGTTTACGAGTGACGTCTATGGCAAGGTTGGAGGAGAGTTGTGGGTTTTGGAGAAATTCGGGGAAAGAGGAATGCACAAAAGGTCTCAACCAGACGTCGTCGCGCGCGGAGTTGTCAAGTGACAGGTGGATCACGGCATGAAGCCCTCGAAGGGCACGGATTCCACCCTTTCTCCCGCGACCACACAACGAATCCAGGAGGGTAAGGGCATTTCGAAAACCAAATGACGCGTCAAAAAGCTCGGTGACTACCGTAACGTCCTCCAGAACTTCGATCATTAACGAGCGGTTCCCTGCCGGGCATGATCGCATGATCTGCCTGTAGAGCTCGTGGAGGGAGGAGAAAGGGATAGAATGTGCCAGATCTAGAGGTGAGTCCGAGGTGAGCCACGAGTCGTGGAGGGTCTTGAGGAGATCCCGAGGGTCGCCGTACGGATCGTCGATGTGTCGGATAACAGTCGAGGCGTAGAGCATGTGCCCCTTGCATCTCCAAACAAAGTGATTGGAGACAGTTTCCCCAGGCCACTCCTCGTCCCCGATCTTCGCTGCGATGCGAGAGAGCTCGGCGCGTACGAACTTCTCCACATCCCCAACGTTATCTCCCACTTCGAACAGGTCCACAATCTCTACGAGCTTTTCGAATGCTTTCGACTCGATGTGTTGCTTGATCCAGGTCTCTGGCCTGCTCAGGATGAGGAAGGAAAGGGGAAGGCCGTGAGATTGGAGTGTATGAATCAGTTCGAGGATTCGTATCTGGACTTTCTCCTGGTCTTCCGCATACTGCTTCTCCACTCGAGACTCCTGCTTCGAGTTGATACACTCGTCGAGCCCGTCGATGATAATCAAGCGATTCGGCATATCTGCCAAGTCACCCAAAGCCTTGAAGGGCTCGACGATAAGCTTGACCAGCTGAACTTCGAGCGCTTTTCCGAGAATCATCGGATTCCGTTTGACTGCGCTATCGACATGAGGTCCCAGCTCGGGGATGGACATCGCGAGTTGGTAAGCGATCGTGACGATGAAGCGTGCGGGGCTATTCCGTTCGTCGGACGTCCTCCAGAAGAAGAACGTGGCTCCAAGAGGGTTAAAATCAAGGCCCTCAGCTTCCTCGAGCATCTTGGAGATAGTGCCTGCGATGGCAGTCTTGCCATACCCAGCGGGTGCATGCACCCACATGATCGGCTTTTCTGGGCCTGCTTGATATCCGTACCAGTCCGTGATACGAATTATGACAGCCTCGCGAGTTCCAGGATGACACTGCGGAGGAGGATACCTCTCTTCAGAGTCGTGCATAGCTCCAGTTGCAGAGCGCTCGTATAAGTACTGGCGGGCTGTCATAATCAGCTCGTCGTCTCATTCCCTGGATCGCTGTCAGCAATCGGACTCACCATCGGTCCCTGAGACGTAGGTGGAGAAGGTCGAGTTGTTGACTGCAAAGTGCTTCGAGTTCTTGAAGAAAGACACGGACGACATGGTGACGAGAGTTAGAGGGCAGAGTATAAGCGCTGTTATCGATGGATTCAAACACAGACGCACTGCTTTCTGATCCACGCCTCGTTCACCTGACTTCCAGCGCCTGATGGGCGCTTGACGTCGTATGCACCTCAGACTCGTTTTACTAAATAAATAGAGCGGTTTAAAGCACCTCAGACTGGACATGTCAACCACTTGCACAGCCGTTTACCGATTACAGTTGGTGGACCTTCTTGATATCCGTACCAGTTCGTGGTGCGAATCATGACAGCCTGACGAGTTCCAGGACGGTGACCGCCACGGCGGAGAAGGTTGAGTTGTTCACTACAAATCGCAATCTTCAGGTGGAGGTATTAGAGCGCGGCCGACCTGGTGACGAAATGGATACCCTCTCTCGTGAAATAGCCCCTGTCGTGGCGTTCCTCGCGCCTCCGAGTCGACCACCTGCCAACATCTTCAAAGCCAGGGAGATGCTCCATGACCTGGGCCCCGGGGCACGTAGAGCCAGCAGATCTGGTGCGACAGATCAGCAATAGGAGAGGACTGATACAGCGGAATTAGACAGACCAAGGGACGATTGAAGTCGATACTTTAGCCCATTAAACCGTACGACACGTTCGGAGGTCCCAGTGTTCAAGGACGGTTGAGAGCTGATCAAGATGTTTGCCTCGGCTGAAGAGAGGAGAAAGTATGCCTTTGCCAAACATTTATGGTCACCTGTTCTCGTCTCCAGCAAAGGATGACAAGTGCATAATTGCATTGGCGTATGTGGTACAAAGGAAAATTGCTCGGACTGCAGTGCTAACTCAATTTGAAACCCCGATCCAATGTGGACCAAATGTGAACACGCATTTCTTTTCTTCCGCTCTCGACTGCGCAGTGCGTCCACGAACTGGATAGAGGAACTCACGACTCAAAACTTTACGTTCCCCGAGTTTCTGCCTGGATGCGAATTGGTATTGGCAAGGTTCCGGAAGTATTCCCTGGGTTGTCGACGAGAAGGCACACTCCCCAGCGGATTCCAGGAGGCAACTAGAAAGCTCGAGGGGTACGTCTCATAGTCTGGAAAGTCTTACTCTCACGGAAGCAGCTCCTGCACTGGAATCGTTTGCACAGGTGTTTGTAGTCCCCAGTCAAAACTGGCGAAAGCTTCCCGACACAAGCCATACTGCTATGGTTGCGAAGTTGTGCATCCACCGACGATGATGCTGTCCTAGTTCAGTGGTTGCCCGACTCAGCAGCCTCAATCGTGGTGACGATTACGATGGTAACACTAAACAATTCCGCGATCGTGTTCTGCCCGTACACAGCAACAACAGCTTCGAGCGTCTACACTCTGGCTTGCCTACAAAAGCTCCCTCGATCTGCCCTCATTGCTACAATCAATATTCTCTCCTGCAGGATTTGCTTCCCTCCCCATAAGCTCCCCGTTCAAGATCCGCACATTCCGTCTCACTCAGAAACGCTTAACCACTGCAAAATGTATTCCAGTTGGCATTTCAGGGACTACCCAGTTATTCCTCCGACCCCTCCACTCGTTCATGGACAACAAGGGCCCTCAAGTGCAACTTTGGATTATGCTCACCCTAGCAGTCGCTCTTACCGTGCTCGTGCGCGGTATCCAAACAATTCGTGGTACTCCTCTCCTACCAGCAGTCTCTCGGCTCCCCAATGGAACCCAGCCCTTCAAAACGGCCAGATGTCATCGCACCCGAGCTTTGCACAGCACCCTAGCTACTCCTACCCACCTTTCATCCCACCTTTCATCCCACCTACGCTGCCTTATCCGAACTTGAGCTGCGTCCAGCAACAAGCCTCCAACGAGGCCGAGAAGTCAGCGTCTGGAAAGGCTGACACACCCCAACCTGCTCATGTTGGGGCTACCAACTCAGCTTCCCAAATGCCTGTCCTCGACGACACGACTAAACCCCAATCGTTACCTGATCTAACTCAACCGTTGAAGTCTGACCCGGAGTCTCAAATAGTCTCGAGTTCTGGGCTCAATAAGTCTACGATTGATCTGGGTGGTCCCAAATCTGTTACCTTGACCATCCAGTCTCAGGCTGACGGTTCTCTGAGAGTTACCGTCGCGTCATGACTTTCCCGATCCCTGGTGGATGCGACTCCTTGCCCTCCCATGCTTTATGAGCTCCTGTCGATTTCTTTCGTCGGCTTTCGACTGACTCTAAACAATTCCTTTCTTTTTCCGTAGATGTAATACTATATGACTGGACTTCCGCCGCATTGCTTTACATTAATATCAGATCCTACTTCCTGAAACGTGGGTTGAGTTTTGACTATGAAGTGCTTTACGTTGTCGAGGTAAAACGCGGAGGACAATAGGAAACGCGTTGGAGTAGCGGACCTGCCAACCTGACCTGATTTGAACGCCCCATCCACTAGCGAAGGTGATTAGAACAGCTTTCGAGATAGAACGCTTTGGACGCTCCCAGTTCCCAATCCAAATAAGCTCGCGACGCAAGACTGTCAATGACTAACATCGCCCGCAATCCCCTAGCTGCCAATGTGCTGTCATGCACATATCTCGAAATCATTGCTCTTCTTCCTCAGTCGCTAGTGGTGTAAGCAGCCTCAACTGTGGTAGTGACTGTAACAAATGGCAAACTACTAGTAGCTACACAAGCTCGCCATCATGCTTTTGCCGCACACTACAACCCAGGGACCCACACTCTGTCGCGCAGTGCGAACCTATAAGAGCTCGCCTTTCAAGCCCTTAGCGCATTATTCCCCTCTCCTCAATCCCCAGTTATTGGTGCTCCGATATCATCAAAGACCAATGTCAATCTGGAACCTTGCACTGGTTCCTGTGACCCAGCCATTCCCTGGGCCTAATACTACTTACCCCCTCCATTACAATCCTGGCTTCGGTGTTGTGATCAACAACACCCAGATCCAGCAGCCTCACCACATACCTCAGCACACGGACTACCCATTCTATTCCAACAATGCCGCTCCATTCGTCTGGGCCCCTGCGTTTCACAACGGTAGACCGATTGGATTGGCGCGTCTACTCCCCGACGGTGTTCATCTCGACCACTACGTATACCGTGATCCTCCTGTCATCCCGAGCCATAATCAGATCGCAGCCCCTCCTGTCCCCGTCCCGAGCAACGCTCGGGATGTTCAATCGCCTCCAGACCTGGCAAACACGATTCCGCAACATGAGGCAAACTCGAGCACAACGCCGTCGGTGTCCAATGGGAATGCCCAAGCGTCAGCCGCCGTCCGACCGTCTAGGAGTAGTTGGTTCGGCTGTTTTAGGAGACGGGATAAAAGGGCGAAAGTGAAAAGAGAGTAAGATGGGTCTAGCTGCGACTAGCAGTATCTGTGCCCGAGCTAACCTGATGCAACCTTGGCCCAGACCCCTACTGGACTTCTCCCACCCGTAAATACATTGGTACTATAAGCCATCAGCTTTTTCCACTCGAGTGCTCAGTACTCAGTATATATGACCATAATAACCTGCCATCTTTCTAATTCCCAATTCATACTTTCCCTTCTGAGTGAGAGCATGATTGCCTCTGGACTCCACTTCTATTGCCCCAGCCAATTCCCAACCTTGCGTACTAGGTCGCCTCCCATATATAGACTCAACGAGTTCGTGTCTAGAGAGTTGAACAGGACTACGGACTCCGGCCGCTCGGGTTGGACTGAAAAAAGATAACGCATCGTGGTCTCACAGCTCCAACCCGAAAGGGTTCGTTGGCGGTGGTAGAGCTGATTCTACATTCTTTGTCTCCTGTCGTCTTAGAGACTACGAAAGATCGAGGGCAAGGGGTTTGAAGGAAGCCAAAAGTTATGAACGACCAACTCGAGTAGGAAGAAGATAAGATAAGATATACCTGACATTCATCTAATCACTAGCATGGTCCTATGATTTCACATGCCAAAACCGGACGTCATGCAACTTGAGCTCGTGTTAATATCTTTTCAACCAACCATCTGGGAGTCCCTCTCCTCGCTGGCCAGCGATGGCCATCTTCTCAAAACCAGCCCGACTACCCCACGTCCCCCAGGCCCAGCGTAGACCTCTCGTTCTCGCGGCACTCGTTCTCCTACTCCTACGATCACGGCTAGGCGGTTTAGGCAAGGAAGGTATTGATGCGATATCGTCACGGCTGCTGAAAGGAAAGAACACTGCAAAGAAACTGTCAGCGGAGGAGAATCTGCAAGTATTGCAGAAGATTTATGAGCAGGATGGAGACGCGGAAGTCTTGCTAGTTCCGTACCGGGATAGAATAACTAAGGCAAGTCTGCCTTGCTCCAACTTCAAATATAGCGCTTTGCTTACGTTCCGTAGGTTCCTATACGTCCCATACCGCAAGAGAAATTCGAGAGAGACAAGAAACACTTTCCCCTACTCCCCCAATCCGTACAGAAGAAGCCGAACATCGACGTATCATTCCTGAAACAACTCCGCGCGCTCCTACTGCGAATCGTCCTCCCTCCGGCATCGTGGGATGGAAAGGGTCGTAGTCCTCTATGGAGGAGCAAAGAGGTCGGAGTATTGACCCTCCATTCTGCTTTCCTCATCCTGAGGACAGTCTTGAGTATACTGGTAGCTCGACTGGACGGACGGATTGTGAGAGATCTGGTGAAGGCGGATGGTAAAGGATTCTTGAAGGGTCTGGGACTGTGGTTCCTACTAGCCATTCCGAGCACCTACACCAACTCCATGGTAAGCTTCCGGGCTTGTTTCAATCGATAAGATTTAATGTCCCTCTAGATCCGCCACCTCCAATCCATCCTTTCGCTTTCACTCCGGACCCGGCTAACGCGTTACGTGCACGACCTCTACCTCTCTGCCAGCCCGGACTTGCGATATTATCGAGTCTCAGGCCATAGTTCCACCGCTAACGGGGAACAAGAAACGAGCAATGGAGGACTAGATGGCGTTGAGCAGTACATAACTGCCGATGTCGAGTCTTGGGCAGCCTCGCTCTCAGGCCTCTACGGAAACCTCCTTAAACCTTCACTTGATATGCTCCTTTTCACTTCCCAACTCTCGAGATCTCTCGGTGTTCGTGGAACGGCGCTATTGTTCCTCAACTACTACGCCACTGCAGCTATCCTGCGAGCGGTCACACCAGCGTTTGGTCGACTGGCGAGTGTTGAAGCCAGACTCGAAGGCGAGTACCGACGGGGTATGGGCCGAGTGGGACGGGAAAGTGAGGAGGTTGCATTCTACAATGGAGGATATAGAGAAAAGGATATCTTAACCAAGGCGTACTTGCGATTAATCAAGCACGTCAACTCGATTTACAAGGTAAGGTTAGTTGCTGAACGAGTGTGCTATTAGCTAACATGGTGATAGATTCGTATTGCCTATGAGTGGACAGAGGACTATGTTATCAAGTATCTCTGGTCTGCTGCTGGCTACGCCCTCATCGCCGTTCCTATTCTCTTCACAAGAGCGAAGCGCTCTCTAGGCATCCAAGCCTCTCCCTCCGACGAAGCTAGGGAACGCGCCACCCGTGACGATGCCGTCGCTGGTCGCACAGAAAGTGAGAACTCTGTTCTGTATTCCCATACCTCGACTCATCATCTTCTTCACAGCCTACATCTCCAACCGTCGACTCCTACTCTCCCTCGCTGATGCTGGCGGTCGTCTCATGTACGCCTACAAAGACCTTCTCGAACTCGCCGGCTTGACCACCCGTATCTACACCCTCGTCTCCACCTTACACCAACTCCCACCCTTGCAAACACCCCAAATTGACGCAGTCGAGAACGCCGAGGCCATCCAGTTGCAAAACGTCGACGTCCGCGTTCCAGGAAGCGTAGAAGAGGACGGTATCCAAGAGATGGATCTGGTATCTGGGCTCAACCTCACCATCCGCCCTGGAGAGCACCTTATGGTCACCGGGAGCAATGGTGTAGGGAAGACAGCCGTCGCGCGCGTCTTGGCTGGTCTGTGGCCTGCGTTCGGTGAAGGTGCTGCGATCCACCGGCCCGCTGACTCTCTCGTCAACGACGATCCTTCGGACCCACGTCCCCGCCCAACGCTGTTCGTTGTTCCACAGCGATCGTATATGGTCACTGGGTCGCTGTTGGAGAATATCATTTATCCGGATACGTACAACGATTATTTGAAGTCGGGGAAGACGGAGGAGGATCTGCAAGCTATCTTGGAGAGCGTGTTCCTAGGGTACTTGAAAGAGCGAGAGGGGGGCTGGTTGACGAGGAAGGAGTGGAGAGACGTGTTGAGTGGTGGAGAGAAGCAGAGGTTGGGACTTGCGAGGGTGTTTTACAGGCGACCCAAATTCGCGATTCTTGATGGTGAGAGAGATTGGATGCGGTTTCTCCCGTGTCTGACCTAAACTGACTTCGCTATCTCACATTTCTAGAATGTACAAGTGCAGTATCAAGTGACGTTGAGGGTAGAATGTACGAGAGTGCCAAGGCGCTGGGAATTACACTGATTACTATCTCGTTGCGGTGAGTCGGCCCTTGATACCCTTATTGAACGGTTAATTAGATTCTTATCGCTCAACTCCCTCCCATAGGCCCTCGCTGATGAAGTACCACACCCAACTCTTGACCCTGAACGGGGAAGGTACAGGAAGGTGGTCGCTCACTCGAGTTGGTACGGCCGAAGAAAGGCTCAGTGTCGGTCGGGAGATCGCGTTGCTCGAGCAGAAGTTGGCCGACGTTGAGAAATGGGAGAAACGAGTCGCAGAGCTCGAACATATGCTCGGCGCTGAATCATTCGAGGAGTCAAGTGACCCTACCGAACACGACGGTGATCATGATTCGGTCAGTGAGCTCGGAGGGACATCGGAGAATGGGAGTGAGGTTGCCATTACCGAGAGCATGCTTCAAGAGTAGAGAGGAGAATGAGGGTTTTCGAGGATGTATAATGCTACTATTATACCGGTAGATATCCTAATGCAATTGCAAGTGTAAACACGCGGACGCTTTCGGACACTTCGGCCGGGTTCTGGCGCTTGTCCTCTGATGAGTCTGATCATCAGATTCACTAGCGCCCTTTGTTGGGCGATACACATGACCACCATCGGTCGGTTGGTGTAGCTACCATCCGGTTCCCTCGAGTAGTCCACCAAGCACTTACCAACCCCCAAGAACCTATCATCCACATTTTCTCAAGCTCCGACCATTGAGCTATGTAGAGAGATCTAGGCCGCCCTCGGGATCTCGGGTCTCATTGAAATCCGTTTCCTGATGGCAGGGGCTCTTTCGTAGCTCACCTCACTGTCTACAGAATCTGATGCGTATACAACTTAGTGTTTGGTTTGATAGTCAAAAGGTTTACTGGTAAGATGTAGATGTTCGAAGAACGGACTTGTAGTGGATCTTGCATGGTGCCTCAATTGGTGAGTTGACTGAAACTTGACACTCTGTTGACAGTGGCTGTCACTCAAACGTCTGCCCATATCGGCGTTTGGACGCTTCCTATCATTCCACTGCGCAGATAGATCTGCCACGGGGGACTGAATCGCGCTGTGCGAAAGCACGATTCTCGGATTTACGACACCCTCTCGCGTTTTTCTCGCGTTTTCCAGGACGACTTTGAATTACAATACAATTTGGTGGTTGACTGACATTTGGATCTTCCGATTACTGCTACTTCCTCCTCCAGACCTGCACACGCTCCTTTCCTTCGTGGGTTGGTGAAGATTTTGTGGGGACCTCGTCGTAAATCTTCTCAAAGTTTTCGTTAAGTGGCCCATCATAATGATCTGAGCGAACCGTGTACGGAGGTCCGCCCTCGACAGGCGGCACGATTGGGAAAACGATGTTGATTAGATATCCACCTGGTTTGACGAAAGCAGCCATCTGACGACCCCAATCATCTCTCAGGAATGGAGGGATTGCGACGAAGAACCTATGAATAGACTTGTTCAGTTCCTCCTGTGCCGCAGTACTCGATCTTTGGGAAATGAGCTCGCCTGTGGTCTATCGCAATATCGTAACGCTCCTCATCAGATGCAACTTTGAGGTCGAAGAAATTGACTTCGAGGAACTGGGAATTATCAATGATATCTTGAGGGTGTTTATTACGTTCGCTAAAGACAGAAGTTTAATTTGAAGCCAGGATGAGAATGGACCCAAATGCCTACCGGTTAGCAGCTTCAACTGCCGTCTCCGAGATGTCCATTCCAACAACCTTCAGACCGCGTTTGGCAAGCCAGAAAGCCTCATAGCCCTGAGCATAATTGGTAATTGGATGGAAGAAGGTTATCAATAGGCTTCCAAGGCACACGAATAAGCCATAACCCACCGCTCCGCAACCCGGAATCAAAACCTTTCCCTCGAGTGGAAAGGGAATTCCAGATCCTTCGATGAGCTCTATTAAAGAGGGCTCTACTACACCATCGTCCCAAGGCGTGACACCCTTTTTCCTAGATCCCCACAAAGGCGAGATGAATTATGGTGCAAACTTTTGGATGGTCGTGCCGGAACGTACCAGGCGACATCCCAGCTCAAAGGGTCATCAGGCTTGACGTGTTCTTGAACCGCCTTTCTCCTCGCTTCGAAATCGGGATCCGACATGACGAGCGTTGAATGTAAATAAAGTTAACGGTTGACGACAGCTGGAAGATTCGGTCCAAGTGAAAGAATCGATGACGCGGATCCCTCCAGGTTATCTATATGACGATCTATCCGGGCCCCGTTCACCTTTTCCAGCGTGACACGCTCGGTCATGCCACTGTGGCGGGTCTCAGCTGACAACGGTCTCAAGGCACGCAGCTGTGCAAAGGGCCCGAAGTCCAGACCTCTCTTGGCACTACGGCTGGTCTTCACGTCATTACAATGTATTCGAGGATGAGTTAGATTTTTTTTGGACACGGCACCTAGAAAGGGGGTCCCTTTGTCTTGTGGAGGTGGAGGTCCTTTTGGTGAATCGCCTCGATCTCGACATCGACGGAGGGAAGCCTGGAGCCGGTGTGAATAATTGACCCGCTTGGGCTTTTCATTAAGATGCGCACTTGTCGGGTAGGATCCTGATACCCTCTCCCTCTGCATGCCGACCGTGATCAACCATCGCCTGGTGGGCAACAAATATCAAGTGTGTTTGCAGGCGTAATGTGTCAATGTAAGAAAAAATGCGTCTAAGTAAAATAAGAATAACGCATGAAGAAAGCGAAATGGACATACTACCGTCACCCTCACTCATCAAAGCAGCAGTCATCCTTGCTGTAGTGACGAAACTTGGATTTCTCAGACCCCGTATCAGGCGCAAAGTATCCCTGTCTACGTTTCCTATCCGAGTCCCATTTGACTTGGATAACGGCGACACCCCCTTTGACGACCCGCCGGTCTTGCCTGGAACCTGATGTAAGGGGTTCGCGGAATCGTATGGGATTTCCAGCTGAGCGTGTTGACCCCGAGCCACTAGCGACTGCCTCAGAGCTCGCTTCGCTTTCCCCCTCAGGCTGGGAATTTGAAACTGTCAAAGATGGTTAGTTTAGAGTTGGAGCTAGAGACACACGAACGACACACTTACCATCATCGGGAAGAAAACTAGACGACGGCTGTATTAGCTCCCTGGGTATTGGGGTATGTAGCTCGCTCTGGAGATTTTGACGACTGCTCCCTTCAGCAGTTGGAGACCACCGACCCTGATAATCTGAGCCAGAATTAGCATGAGTGAAACCGGAAAAAATATTTGTTTTACCATCCGATGAGAATGACCCGCCAGGCCTGTGTGACGCTCCCTGAGGTGGAAGTTTTGAGGAGCTAGCATCCGAGTAGGCTCGAGGCCGTGAAGGGCCTATGGCTGTTAAAGCAATGTTTAATTTACCCAAGCGCGGATAACTTGTAAGCTCACGTACCCATCGACTCCATGTTGCTATCCATAATCAGACTACTTCGTGAGCCTGTGCTTTCGGGGACGTGAGATCGATACGAGTGGGCCTGAGAATCAGGCGTTCCTGGAGTCTATGTTAGTGCAACAATTTAGTCAACTAGCCAATTTAAGCACCTCTCCGCGAATACGCTGGTTCCGCTCGGAAAGCTCGCTGTCTGGGGAACCCTCGTAAAGGCTCTATTGCATTGGTCAGAAAAACACGCTCCAGGCACAATGCTGAGATGGCTATCATACCTCGACCTTGAGGCGGCGGAGGATTCCTGAAGTCTAAAACGTGTTCAGCCGGGTCGAGGGTGTCTATCGATCGATAAAGACCATCAATCCAAGTGCGGATAGAGCGAGGGCACGAAAGCCTCACCAGAGAGCTCTGACAGCTTCCGTTTGCCAGGCCTTTGGGGTGGAGGATCCTCATGCGAGTCTGCGGGCCTGGTGTAAGTCAGAGGTTTTGCTGTAGAAAGAGTACTCACATGGTGGGAGTGGGGCTCGTTCAAGCTCAATGATGGTCGGTAGTTGAGGACGAGGTTGAGAGGGTCCTATAATCCGGTGGGTGGAATTCAGACATACTGTAGCTAGAACAGCTTCAGAGAACTTGCCAGGGATGTTCAAATTTTGAGGGCTTTGCCGCTGGGGGAGGCTAGGGCTGTCGGAATTGCTGTGGGGATTACCCGATATCGTCGGCGAGGGTAGAACATTGCCGTGCTCGCTGGGGCCCTCTGCAGCGATACGATTGTACCACGTCGGTGACCTGGCTGTCCAGAAAAACTGTTGGTAACCTCAGACCCGGAAAAAGGAGAAGACGTGCTCACGTTGACCTGGTCCTTCCAATTGGTTCAGACTGTGGCTCCGTACTCGGGGTGAGGTGATTTCTTTTCCTTTCCCTTTCGTTCTCGAGTCAATGGTCACACTTTCACCTCGAGCCCTGTTAGCTCGCTCATCCGAGCTGCCTGTGCAAATTAGCATTGAAAAAAAGCAGTCAGACGCCGAACTTACCTGCTCCACTCGAGCGGTATAGCCAACTGGGGGGCGGAAGGAGGATGACGCCTCTGTCATCTCGCGGAAACAAGCTGGCCCGTAGGTAGCACTGTGTGCAACGGCAGGTAGGATGGTGAGGTGCCCGTGGAGGACGTTGATGGAAAGAGGCACGATGAGCAGGCATTCGCGACGACGAACCCGATGAGCTGCCTGCGTTCGAGAACGCGCTCATTATAATGGGTGTAAAGGACCAAAATGATCAAGGTGCTCCGGTAACTTTTGTCGGCAAAAGTATAAAAGAGGCGACGACAAAAATCAGGTCCACGAATGATGATCCAAAGAGGAGGACGAGGTGATAAAACGAGCGAAGCATCTGTTTGGTAAACAGGGACCTTCACGGCAGACGTTCGCATCCTCGTTCCATGCATCATGGCATATTTAGGACCCTTCGTTTGCGAGGTTCATTTTAGTCCGACGTGGATGTACAAAGGCGGCAAATTCACCTTATGGATCGCGTTAGCATGGTAACGTGGGCCTGGCGTGCCTTGATCGAGCGGTGGTGCCTTGGACCCTTGCGGATACCTTTCGGAAGGGTGAAATATTTATTGGCCAGGATTTGATGTCATTTTGAGCCTAACCTTCCTCGTTTGAATCACTTTAAGGTTCACTGCTGTTGACTGCGGGATCTTTCAGCGGTTTGGGTGAATTCCGCTCTGGTAGCGATGACGGAGAGAATCTACAATATGGGGATGTTGAAGTCAACGGAACGATGATTCATGATGATTCTGAAGTATGGCTTACAGGTAGAACGATATCGATGATCAACTGAAGAAAGCAACTTCTGCATTTCGACATTTGCTCGAAACCATTTACCTCAAATGGACACTGACTAGCATCTGCGGAACAAAAAGCTATGATTGGCGCCGCCAAGCCGTCGAGTAGAGCTCCCGAAGGTACACACATCTGGATCCATAGTCCATAGTCGCATGGAATATGTGGTTCCGATTATAAGAATGACATACAGTCATCGGAGACGGAGGCCTTCCAAACGGCAAAGGGGCATCGAGGGTCGGTGTAGCTGGAAAACGATGGTGTCACGGCGGACTTGAGTCAAGGGCTCACACCGACAGTCTGACCGTGGGCGTACGTACCATTGATACCATGACATGACATCAACGGTCAATCTGGGCGCCCGTCCTGCCTGGAGACGACCTGGAGTTCTCTGAGGATGGCTTGTGTGTCAGAGATATGAACCTTTTACCTATTTCGAAAAGGAACGCGAAGTTCGGAATGTGTTGATCACTAAGTTCTGCCTTGCCAGACTCACAGGCGCACTGCTTAGCTGCAATGCACCTGGTGTGACCCAATTCTGTGGAGCCGTGCAACCCGGGGCAGAGAAGATCGACCCTGCCCCACTCCAACTCCAAGGACGAAATCGAGATGTGTTTTTGTTAAACGACACTCGGATGGTTGGTTTCAACAAACCTTTCACTAGATAGGTCCAAAAGCGTCACCCCGGTTGTTAGGCTCTGTCAATTCAGGAGCCGTTGGGTCTAGACCAAGAATCCGACGCGATATATGGATGGTTTACAGAATCACGGTTAGGAACGAAGGCAAATGGGAACGAGGAGTGGCCGATTCATCATAGGTTGCCAGGGGACTTGGTGAGAGAATCTATGACGCGAGGAAATCGATCAGAAAGAAGCAAAGGAAGCCAAAAGAACTTACATATTGGTCGAGGGGGCGGCGGCAACTTATTATAGTCGATTGGCAGCGCAGATCAAAAAAGAACCGTTTGGTTGAGGGCTTCTCTCGAGCTTCTCTGCTTCTTTTCCCTGGCTGGTGGGAGCGCATTCAACAATGAGCAAGCCTACTTACAAGCGCCCCTGCGTAAGTCTCGCTTGTGAAAACGCGATTTGGCTCAATGTTCAGTTGAAGACTATCTGCTAGCACGATTTAGTTACCTGATAAGTATCGCAATACAAGATGGCGGAAAAGAAGGCAGTTACCGTGGAAGGGTTCTCAGTGTGTTGAACATCGGTCCAGATGTCATGGTCTCCAGGGACAGGACGCGTTCACGAAAACAGAACTTAAACAATGTATGCACTGCAACTTACGCGTAGACGTCTTGAATGGTGAGTAACATGTGATGGCGTATGGCCCCGCGCACTTCGCAGCAAGCAGTAGACTTCGACAGGCTAGTCTCTTTCTCTCGGGCTCCGTCAAGAGGACCCGTGAACCGCGATTGATTTTGTTCGGTTCCAAGTCCCAAGCTACACTCGTTCAGGGATGGCTGACGACCGAACAAGGACAACCAAGACCAAGCCAATATCCCGGGAACAAAGCAACAAACACACTCATTCGAGTATACGTTAGTTCATCTCAATCATAAGTCGAAAGTCACCCACAAAGCCACGCATCAGAAGAGCCTAAGAGGCATTGCCCAATTCTATAAAGACAAGGTTTCTTTTGTCACCAACCGACAAGGCTTTCACAGTGCCAAAACCATTCGAAACGAACGATTGTTTAAGGGAGAGCTCCAGACAGATTACCACCCGAAATGAAATAACGTCACGGATAGCTCGCACTCGCGATATGAAAGATCTCGGGAATCGGGACGACGACTCAGCACATGAAGCCGCGTACCGAGGTGGAGCGCTATCCGTGCACTAAAAAATCAATCAACGGAAGGGGTTCGCCGACTCGTCAGCAGAGGGAAAGGACCAGACCAATACGAGACACTCACCACCCGTCGAGGCTCGAACGTTCCAGAGGAAACGGGCCAAAAGGCTCTAACATCCCCTCCAAAGTGATAGATCATAGCATTCCCTTCCTCTCTTGAGGGAGATAAGCATCCTCACCATCTTGACGGCGTAAAAGGCTCGCATGATGCTGCACATGGATAAGGAACGGATACTCCCTGCCGGTATCAGGTTCTAACCCATTGAAGAGCTCCCCCTCTTTCTGGAGCACCTTTCCCTGGGTTTTCGGAGCGGCAACGAACTCCGAGACGCGCACGACCGGGTTACCTCCAGCTTCGGGGCGCCGAGGGGACATTTCAAACCGCACCCATGCCCTCCCTAAACAGTGCGTGCATGTTTTGTCAATAAATATGCCTCACAGCAATTGCAGATAGCTCTCACTAGAGGAACAAACAGTTTTCGAAGCGAGTTCTCCCTCTCAGCCAGAGAGGTTCCGCAGGGGAAGGATCTCTTTTTGGGAACAGGCAGAGGTGGACTGCCTCTCTGGGGAGAGATCAAAGTAGAATGGGTCGGTGATCCTTTCGACTCGGAGTACTTGGCTACCTTGGTTGCATAAAAAATATCGATGATATCAGGACTTGATCTCGACCTCCGTCGTTGACCTTGCTATGAGATCCTAGTCAATGAACAATTGGTAAACGGGTGGCAGCTGTGTACGAAGACACAGCAACGCGACCCTCCACGGACCAGGACCAGGATCCGTCGGGTGAGGAAGGTCTTTCCCCTAGCGAAGACAGCCCGCATATCGTGGTCATGGGCGAGGCAGGAAGCGCTTTCCTCGATGACTCGAAAGCGTAGTTCCCGACAGCGACATGGATTGCCCTAGGCAGCGATAGAAATAGAACCGCCCTGTTGTAACAGTTGTTCCGGACTCCGGATTGAATTCACAGGCGAGTCCTTGCCTTCGGCTTCGTAGTTCAGGCGTGTTCCAGATTTTCTTCCCGAGGGTCTAGTATCGTCACCAATCCCGACGTGAAGGTCAGGGTCTTCGCTCAACAATACCATCGCGACGGAGGAACTTCAAGGTGTCAAGACCGTGATCGTGAGGGAGCCTCAGGGTTTTCTCGTTCACCTAAACAGTCTATTTAGCGTCTTAACAGGGCCAAAAAATGGAGACGTCTATGATTTACCTTAGTAGCAATATGGATTCCTGAGGCGATGTGTCGAGCTGAGCATGCTCTCGAACTCGAAAGCTCAACACCGGGGAATCTCGGAAAGAGGGGGTAGTGAACTCTGCGCATTCAGCATCCACAATCCAGACCGTCTCAACCTTGCCTAATTATGGGATTGGAAACAGGTCGTGGCTGGCATACCGTTCGCGGGAGGAGCGGGAGAGCAGCGAGCCGGTGATTCATCCCTGATCAGGGGTCGAACCGGGGCAAGAGTTGCTGTTCCGAGCGAGATTCTAAGAGTATACAGTTAGCGTCGAGGATGAACCTTGAGATGTACGGCTTCAAGTCATTGGAGAGGATGGTAATGAGATTGGTGAAGGTGAAAGAGAAAGGCCGGCGGCATTACTGAACCTGAACACCCATCAGACACGAACCCAAATAAGAAAGCACAAACCAGGGGGTATCCCTCAGTTCAGTGGTGGAGAAGTTTTTTTGTCATCTCTTCCTTTCCAGAGAGGTGGCAGTTGAAGGTAGAACCTCGAATATCGAAGTAAAGTAATCTATGTTGGCTACACTATTGTCCCTTTTTTGATTCACAAAGGCTCGAATTCGACGCTGAATGGGCCCATAAGTTGTCACGAACATGGCACTCGAACCTCCCAAGTAGAACTTGCAATGATTAAATTTCAGGTTCATCGCTGATAATACATGCAATGCTTTTAAGCCCTTACAATCCGACCCAAGCCTTCGCAATACCATAGTACGCAGGCTTCTTCTTCAAGTTCTAGAAGCGAGACGATCAGAAACCGCGCCGAACGAAACGCTGGAGCAATTGAACTTACTTCGTCCCAAGGGAGAGCAGCACCCTCGCCCTCGAACCATCCAGGCACCCAAGAATACTGATTAAATCGCAAAGAGAGAGGGAAAAGTCAGCAACCCAATCTCAACCAAGCAACCCACAAACAAATACCATACCTTATCAGTATAATCCCAAATCGTCACACCAACACACCTCTTCACAGCCTTGCAAGCCGCGATGACGGTCTCATAATCCTTCTTCTGCTGCTCAAGCTTCTCAGGGGTGACAGGAAGATCCATACGAATATCAAGCTCCGTAATCGCAATGTCCACACCCAAGTCGGCGAAGCGTTGGAAGTTCTCCTTGATGGTGGTGGGTACTCTGCCGAGGATGAGGTGGCCTTGCACGCCGAACCCGTCAATGGGGACTTTCTTCGCTTTGAGCTCCTTGATGAGGTTGTAGTAGGCGTCGGACTTGGCGTTGAGGCCTTCAACGTTGTAGTCGTTGAGCTAATTATTAGTAAACAGGCAAGCAGAAGTCAGTTTTCGCAAGCGAGGGAGGGGAATGGACAGGTAGACCCACGTAGAGCTTGGTCTTGGGATCGGCCTTGCGAGCGACGCGGAGGGCAGTCTCAAAGTATTTGGTTCCTAGAGTCTTGTAGAACACTGTTTGTCGGAAGGTTCCGTCATCCTCAAAGGCCTCTGAACGAAAGAAATCAAGATCAGAATGTGGCAGATCTAGATGGGATAATGAAGCGTACCATTGACAACATCCCATTGGACTGGACAATCAATCAAGTCAGTACCCAGCCTCGTGAACCAGACTATGGTTGCTTACAACTACAACCCAGTGTTAGGAAACATCAAGGGCGAAAACAGCAACAATCAAACTCACATATCTCCACGGTAGTGGCCAACGATGGTACCACAGTGGTCCTCAATGATCTTGGTAAGCTCCGCTGCGCTAAAGTTACCAGCCTCGACCCAAGGTGCAAGCTGGCTGTGCCAAACGCAAGTGTGCCCTATTGATCAAACCGCGTTAAGCCAGCATCCAAAGCGCGTGGCAGGAAGACAGGAGACACGAACCTCGAACAAGCTGCTTATTCCTCTTGCCCAAGGCCAAAATCTCATCTCCACCAGTAAAGTTGAAGACGCCACGTTGAGCCTCGACGGTTTCCTAAAAATGTGCGCGTCTCAATCGACCCGTCAAGTGAAAGTCAAGGCACGTAGAACGAACCCATTTCAACGTGTTGGACTAGATGGAAGTAACTGTAAGCACAAAACAAACAACAAGATGATCCTCAACACGTACTGCAGTGATCTGACCAAAATCAAGCCAATTGCTGAGCTGCCTACGATAAGGCACGTCGGAAAGGGCAGGATTGTCGACCGCCGAACCAAAGTACTGCTTCCCCGCCAACTTTGCAAGCACGTTGAGCTGAGCAAACACTCCATGTGCGCCGAGGAGAACAGCGAGGACGACAAACGCAGGGCCTTTCATGATGCGAAGGGGGAGGGGGGGACGTAACAAGTTGACTCTTGACCGGTCGAAAGGGAACAACGACAACCGCAAGGACACAAAAACCCCAAACCTCAACCCAAGAGGCTTTTATGCATGCGTGTGTATCCCAAAAAACGTTCGATTCGATCTTCATTCTATTCCTTCCCAGCGCCCAGGGCAAGTACGAGCGACTCCCGGCGCTTCACATGGTTTTGCCGGAGTAGCACACGAGATTGGATTGGCGTTCCTACCAAGGGGATGTCCCATCTTGGTCCCTACCCCCCAAAAACAGGTCACAACCGCGTCTATCGTCATCAAACTTGGGGGGTTTCATCCACCTTTTCCGGCTGATCGACGTGAAAGAGATCAAATCAGCTTCTGAGCGGTCTTAAGACGACAAAACCTCCGAGGAATGTGGGGAAATTGGGTGGCCCGTTGTCCTTCGAGGGTGGGGAGAAGCGTGGAGAAGCAGTGGTGCGGAAAAACGTCGGAGGGCCAGATGACCTTTACCACCGCGCGTGCGTTCGATGAGCTTGGGCCAAAGTGCGCGGTCACGAACCCATGCTATGTGAGTATTGAGGGTTGGGAAAGCCGGAATTTTCATGGGATACGTGACATAACGACACGGATAATCCGCGGCTGGGCGAAAAAGACCTGAAGCCCGATGGAAGTTCACTGAGCTCGATGTTGAAGAATTGCGGGGCGATGAAAACGTACACCAATGACCAGCAGCGAAGAGACGACTACAGCGATTGAGGACCGTGAGCCCAAGAGAAGTACACCTTCAATTCGGTGGGAGATCTGTAGTGAGTCCCGGGCCTGGGCAACGACCGGAGCGAGCCGGGTGGGTGCTGTGGGTAAAGAGAGGTGAGCACTGGTGAACATAGAACCACTGGGCCCGGTATTCAAGAGAATCAGGTGAAGGAAAACGGTCGCGGAGCCGAACTAGAAGCGCCTTGGGGATGAAGAAGCTAAGCGCCGGATGCAGTCCCGCTCTGCTTTGTGATGAAGACGCATGGGTTGCAGGCACGAAAGGGTATTGAAAGGGTGTGTGTTAAAATTACCGTAGATGATCTAGTACACGGAACTCTAACCCGGGACGTCTACTTCGCTCCTGTGGCTTTTTGCAGGTCCTTAAGAATTTTATCGACCTCCCCAACATACTTGTCCGTCAACTTTTGGAACTAGTGGAAATCGTCAGACGACAATGCAAAGGCGCGGAGAAAGTCGACGAACGTACCTCTTCAATCTCGACAGAGTGTTTCTCAAACTTCCCTCGCTTCAGACTGGTGGAATGTTGTTTCCGAACTTGTACGCGAATCTCCTCTGCCTTCTTCTTTGCAACTGCGTAAAGCTCATGGCGGGCTTCAACCGTTGGTCTAAACAAGCCTGTAAGTCGACCATTGACATAAAAGACAGGTAGCCGAATCGGGCGTACTTTGGAATCGGAACCTTCACTGTTCTAGAGTCATGTCTGTGAGGAACAACGCCAGGGATATTGCACGTATAGAGTGCAGACTCGACGTGTTTCATATTCTACTAGATCAGAAGAGAGAGAAATTCGTCAATAATCGGCTTGCATCGCGAGAGTGCCCACTCACATGCTCGTCGAACAGCGTAATCAACAACGTCGTTCCCTCTCTCACTCCCACCGTGGCCAAAGACTCCAACGAGTGTTCCGTGGGGTCATCTGGCAGCTTGACACGAACCGGAGACAAAATGGCTGGTGTAACACGTCCACTGGCCCGAGTCTCATACCCAGCACATACTTTTCGGAACCACTCGACCGAGGTTTTCATGGTACTCTCCGCTTTTTCGTATTCATGAAGCGCAGCTTCGTCTATAATCTTTTGCTTGGATCCAGGCACGATATTCGCTGTCGACTTTGCCTTCCCTTTCGTTGCGTAGAACCGTGAAGGCGTCAGACGACCCGTCACCGTGGCTTGTGCTGGCGGCAGGGATGAGCGTCCGAGCCGAACACTTGCCAGAGCCTCAGGGCGAACCCGAGATAGGGAGCGCAGCGCCAAAGCCCTTGATAGTGACATTTGAGAAGGCTGTTTTGTCAAGGTGAAGTTAGGTGGAAAGGCAGCCGTTCCGTCGTCGTTCTGGCCTCCGAGGGAACCCGAAGGTAGGGTCCGCATAACCCTAACCAGACATCTAGGCCGACGGTGGCGCTCAGGGTTCCTTCTCCTCGACCATCAAGACTGGCCGCTCCTCTGGGTAGGCTGAAAAGTCAGGGTCTCGTCATACAAACTGCCTGTCTTCATAGGCTTCGCTTTAGGCTAAGCGAACCGAGGTTTAGTCCCCGGACCAGTTGTATGGCTCGTCTGAGGTACGCTACCTGAGTTTTTTTTCTCGTAGCAAGAAATGAGAGCTCCTGCTCTCATATGGGGGGATCCATTAGCGTATAATTATTGCCCCCTTTTGACTGGATGAGTGCGATGACCCTCCAGTTCAACATCGAAGATATACCCGCGTCGTTCCTGCACTTAGCGAACTCACTGGAACTCAACATTGGGAAACCCCTAGAACGGAGCTGCTATATTTTTGGTGAATTTGTGGTATTTCATAGCGCTACCAGCACGGTTACGAACGAACTATATAATTGATTAGGTGCCATGGAATTTAAAGCCTATCAGTTGACAATACGAAAGACTAGTTGCGAAAAAATTTCTAGGTAGAAAACGAATGGTATGTTGATAGAAAGAAGTAGAAGCATGTCAGCGTAGAAGGTACAAAACGGCCAAAGTAGGCGCAATAAACTAGAATTAAGCAAACAATCAATGGAAGCACAGTGATAAAATACGAATACGAAATTGGTCTAATCGCAAATCGAAAGAATGGGAGGGGAATTGGAATTCAGAGGATGCAGACGAGGCTATAAAGAAGAAGAAAACGAAAAACGAATGTACTAGGGGTTGGGTATCAAGTGCAGATTAAACCAGGACGATCTCAATTTTACATGATGCGACCACGAGCATCCAAACCAAACAGGTTCGCCAATTCACGGACAGTAAGCTCTGCGGAACAAGTCAATAAAAAGAATCCCAATAAAAGACGAAACACTTACTGCCCATCTTCTTCCCCTTGCCCTCACCCAAGCTACCATCAGCCAAAGATTGCTACAATGAGACGTTAGCCGTGTATCTTCGCAGCCAAACAGATAGGCTTACCTTGCGCTCCTGCAACGCCATGATTCGGTCCTCCACAGTCTCGGCAATAACCAAGCGCTGAACATTCACGGAGCGGGTCTGACCCAAACGATGAACGCGATCCCAAGCTTGGGATTCCACAGCCCGAGACCAAGCGAGGTCAAGAGAGATGACATTATTAGCGCGCGTAAGGTTGAGACCGACGCCTAAAAGAATGGGCGTGAGTGGAAGGTTCTCGAGAAAAAGATAGAAAGCAAACGGACCACCACACTTCAAGGACATCAGCATAACCTTTGCTTTGTCCTTGGACATGAACACTCGAACAGCCTGGTCGCGCTTGTCTCGATTCATGTCACCTTGGTACCTGCACGATGATGAGGATACGACGACAACGATCAGACGAGGGGGAACGTACTTGACGTGGACAATACCCTTTTCAGCAAGATAATCGGAAACCAGAGAAAGACACGAAGTCCACTGAGAGATAATCAAAATCTAAAACGACCTGTATCAGTTTCGTTCTTTTCGGGGAACCGTATCAAGCATACCTTTTCATCGGGTCGCTCCCTCGAAATCTTCTGAATAACCTCCATCATGTACTGTAAACGTAACATCAGCACCGCACAACATCAGAATAACCGAGAAAGAAACTGACCTTCATCTTCGTAGACGGCAAGAACCGCGGCATCTTCTCAAGAGCCTCCTGCTCCAACTGCTTCTTCGACTTGACACCAAACACGACGGCCTGAACCTCCGGCTGCTCCATCTCCTCATCAGAATCCAAAACGACATTCACCCTACGCTTCTTCTGCCTTTTCTTAAGCTTCAGAGTGCGCCGAGCATCCTTGTCGTCTTCATCCTCGTCATCCTCGACAATGAAATCACTCATGTCATCGTCCTCATCTTCATACTCGCTGTCGTCCATACCACGATACGCACCCCGACCAGCCTTCTTCGCCCTACCCTTGCCCTTCCTCGAAGGCGTGGCGCCATCGACATCCATGTCGGACTCTTCGGGTGCTTCGTCGCTATCAATAGCATCGGGGTTCAACTCCTTGTCGGTGGGCTCAAACGCAGAGCGCTTAAAGAGAAGCTTCTCGACAACGGGACCTCGACAAACAGGGCCTTGATAACGAAATCAGCACACAAAGAATGATACGCGAGATAGAGATACTTACACGGTCGTTCGTCCTTGTTCACTCTCCCTTCGTCAGCAGGGTCAGTGATTGGGTTACTCAACACGTCCACTAACGAACAGTCAGCATCGAATACCAGACAGACAGTCATCCGAGAAATCACTCACTGATACACTCCTTGCAAAAGGCGTGCTTGCACGCAGTCACAACCGCACTGTCGCCCATGACGTCCAAACATATCGGGCAATCTTCACCTTCGAGAGCAGCATCCTTAGACTGTGAACCAGGGCATGTCAGAAAGTCCGCCAAATGAAGCAACACGTTGAAAAAATTACCTTCTTTTCCGCCTCCATCCTCTGAAGAACGACCCTCCTCATCTTATCCTTCATCTCATTGACAAACTGCTCCGACATCAACTTACGAGCGCGAGTGAGCTCATTCGCGACTTCAGGCTTTGAGTGGTCGACATCTTCAGCGGGTACAAAGGCACCAACGTTCTCGAGAATAAGACAAGGGTGAGAGCAAATTTGACGAAGGCGAAGGAGCAGGACGAGAACTTGATGGTAATTCCTATTCACAGGTCGCCACCAATCAGTACCGAGTTTGAATGAAATAAACGGTTACTCACTTGAGCACAGTGCCTGCACGAAGGTACCTGTTAAACGTAGCCTGCGAGCGCGCCTCAACCTGGGAAAGAGTCAGCAAATGTGGGGAGGATTAGCTAGTCGAGAAGATGTACCATCTTATAAATGTCTGCCTCTTCCTTTGTAAACTCGAGGGCAGTCATTTCAATCTTCTTCTCCGGCAAGTCGACCAGCTTCTTTCCATCAAGCATCGACTCCTTCGTTCGACGAATCTGGTAGGTCGACATAACAGCCTGAAGGCGAGTCACAGCGAGACGAGCTATGATAGAATTGGCACACCATTCCGCCACAGGACAAAGCGAAAACTCACGATTCTTCTTCTCGTTGCGACCGATATGACCGTTAAACTCCTGCCAGTCATACCAGGGTCGAATCTTCAGGAAACGAATGTAGCCATAAGTGTCGATCAACGAGTTGATGATGGGAGTCCTAAACGACGGTTAGCACTTTGCGCCCATAATACAGGACAAGCAATATGCACATACCCAGTTAAACACCAACGATACGTCGCCGTAAGCTCGCTGACAGCCCTTGAAGAACCTGATGGACATGAAGTGAGCATGATTCCAGCCGTAGAACCCAGACGACCTACGAGTAAGGCGATTCCTGATACCCTGTGCTTCGTCGAGGATGATACGGTAGAACTGAATGAAATCATGAGAATAAATACCTCTCACATCAAGGAAAGACTTACCTCCAGCTGGAACAACAATCCCGCTACGATGCACCGAAAGTTTGGTTTAGAAGGAGGAAAATGGAAGATGATTCTGAATGGACTTACACGCCTGCTTCCTTTTCTTTACCTTCGTACCAAGGTCTTCGCCGTCAGACGAATCATCGACAATAAAGTCGCCCAAAAAGTCATCCCTCCTCTTCTGACGCTTAGCCTTCTCCTTCTTCTTCGCTTCTTTCTCAAAGTCAGGCCACTCCATCGCCATCGTCTACACAAAAATGTATGTCAGAAGCATCTCGAAAATACAGTTAATCACACCCACCCCGTAAGTCGTAAGGATAACGTCATACTCTTGCAGATCGGACTTCCTCCGAGGCCGATTGGGACCTGCGCAGTGATAAAGGAATAAAGATAAAGCATGTCAATTTCAATTCAAGCCAATTATACTTTGGAAAACTCTCGGACGCACCATGGTAGATAAGGACCCTGACCCCACAATTCGTCTTGGTCTCGATCTCAAACTTCCATTGATCGAGCAACGCAAGGGGAGCAATGATGAGGTTCATCTTCTTCACTGGGTCGGGTGACCGGTTCTTCACCATGAGGGCAATCCTAGCGAAAGAGATAAAGGTTAAGAACATTCTAGGGACGAGTCGTGCCATATACACTCACATTTGAACAGTCTGTGGGGGCGCAGCAAAACCAATGTCAGTCCCATGGCCACGCTGTAGACAGAAATGACGCTTACCTTTCCGAGACCCATGTCGTCCGCCAAACACCCCCCTTTAATAGGACTAGCTTCACGTCCTATCATCCACGCGACTCCAATGGCCTGGTGAGCCATCAAAGCAATCTCCATCCCTGGGAGGAGCTCGTACTGGGATTTCAGACCCAATTTTGCCAGTGCCTGAGCAACACTAGCATTACTATCGAAATGCTCGGCGTTCCCAGCCATAACGAGGAACTGATTAATACTATGACGTTCACCATGAGTAAACTTCAGCAGTAAAGTTAAACGACACGAAATGAAAAACTCACTCATTGACCGCAGCTTGAGGACCAACATACAGATCGCGCCCACGACCAAAAAATAGGCCGTTGTCGTCATAAGGGTCTCGTGTGGGGGGAGGCGCCTCGACCCTCACCTTCTCCAACACCTGATTAGCAAACACATCGTTATACTCCCTCTCCTCCCCATCAGAGTCACTATCGTCCATATCATAATCCTCCGGCCTAAGAGGGAACGATCTATCAGGGGGCGAGATCGACGGTCTCTTGGAACCCGCCAGGGACGAAGACGACGAGGACGCTGCCGGCAAAGCTTCGCGTTTCACCGGAACTTCGACCTTGGGATGAACGATCTGAGGCCTCATTTGATGGCCAAATGAAGGGTTGAGGGGTGAGCTGCGGGAACCAGAGGCGACAGCATTCTCTCGCTTGACCACAGTCAAAGGGGATGAAGCGGTTTGAGGCCTAACAGCGAAATGAGGCGCTGGGTTTGATGGGGCTTGTAAAGTGGGCTGGGGCGCGCGATGCTGGTGGTCCTTGACAAACGCCTGCCAAGGAGTTTGAGGCTTCTGTTCGATTTTGGCCACGAGGTTTGTCTGTGCGACCTGTTGGAGGGGTGGTCTGGGAGGAGCGACGACGGCGTTAGGGCGATGATATTGACTGTGAGGAATGAGGCTCGACGTTGCGGGTCCAAAGAAAGGGGTAACGGCATTGGACGACGATGGGGCGCTGGGCGCGACTTCTAGATAAAAATCAGCGGCAAGTAAACTTTCAAACGAGGGACTAAACTCACGAGCGATCGTAGTCCGGGGTACCCTACGAACCGTCAGAAGCTGTGTTTTGAGCGCATCGCGCTTTCGATACAGAGTGTTAAGGTGAGCTCTATAGGTCGCAATTCGAGTGTTATCGCCTTTCTTCTTATTCTCCTTGCGCAAGGCGCGTTCATATATAGGTTCTTGGTGAGATATCTCTGCAAGGACATCTCGCAATTCCTCTTGAATATCCTCAAACGTTCGAGAAGGCTGTGCAAAGTCATTCGAGTAGTTGACGAGGTCCATGTTCGTCGCCAGAGGAGACTTTGGGGGAGGTTGGCGCTCGGTTTGTTCGTGGCGCGCCTTCTTGAAGGGGACCAAGGAAGCGACCTCTCCCTCCTGTTTGACGACTGCGGCAGTGGCCTCTGAGAGCGCAGCCTCAGAATGTCGCTTTCGAGGAATGGTGGATGCTACTGCGCCAGGCGCAGGGAAGGGAGCAGATGCTCTCCTTGGACTGGACGTGGCGCCTTCTGGTAAAGGGGGGGTAAGCATATCTTCAGTTCGGAGACCCGGGTGAAGCAAACTGTACCGTCAATAGATTTGAGGAAGCGCGAGGCTACAGCGTTGGAACCGCGTGCGTGAATCGGGATCTGAACGGAATACGAGAATTGGGAAATGAAAAACATCAGAAAGGGCGTCTAATTAATAAAAACAAGATCCTACCGAGGAGTCTTCCATCTGGGCGGTCTTTTGCTTCTCGTTTGCCTTTACGCGGCGGAGACAGTTCTTCTTATGAGTGGGGTGGGTCTCGATATGGGCCTTTATATACGGGGCGTGGTCGTCAATGCGAGGATGAACAAACGAGGGTTCTCACTCACCCGAAACGGGGACAAAGAGCCCACACCGCCTTTCTTGCCTCCATCCCTCTCGCTTTGAAGGCGGGTCAGTTCAATGATGGTCTGGCAACCATCTTCTAAACACGTCAAAACGCCGACTGTGGGGCTAATGTTAACAAAAGGTGTGAAAGAGCGCAGATCGATCACGTACAGCCTTGCTTTGGCTGGCGCTTGATTGTGAACTACAAGGAAGTGGCGTTTGACAATGAGGGACAAGGCACATGTGACGAACTTTGGGCGACAAACCTTATCATCCCATGGGTACTGGGCAAGATGGTTTTGCAGTTCCTTGAGATACGGCTTTGGGATAGTGCAGTCCTAGATAGCCGCCCAGTGAGTTTTCATGAGGTAGAGAGGGACAAAAAAGACATGAGGTGGGCGTCTGTGCTACGCGTCGCGTGGTCTCGACGCGACACTTAGGGTCAATTCTATGGGTACGCACCGGGGCAGTGGGCAAGTAGCCAAAATGGACCTTCGCGAGGGCCAAAAGGCCTGGCGGCATCGTGCTGGGCGATGCCATGGGCAAGGTGTATGCGGGGGGGAAGGAAAGGGGGAGGGTGGCCTGAACTAATGATTGCTTGGACAGGGTCGTGTTTTTGTATCGCGTCGCAATTTTCCCATGATCTTAATTAAATCCCCGCCGCCTTCTCAACAGGATGTAGTGCATTCACACTGTAAAATTGCAACAGCAGTGCACCGCTGTGCATACAGGTACACCTCGTATTGATGCAAAAGCGCCTGGAGGCGTTTCCCGTCCTTTCCAGTACGGGGAGGCCAATTTCCGTTCAAGGGATCTTCTGGGCTTCTAATTAGCCATGTCATGACCGCATCAGTCTGCCGTGATTCTGTCGGGCTTATTGCAGGTGACCGCGAATTGGACCTTGGCGACGAAAACAAAAAGCGGAATGCATGGGGGTCGCGAATACACATTTCTACTTTTCATAAGTATCGTAGCTATCGAAGATTAGGGCCGAGCATCGTCATACTATTGCTCACCACTGCCGACGGTTCACGTCGGCCTCGGACGATTCGAGCATGCGGCAGCGTGAGATGACATGGCAACAACTGCCTTGAAGTCTGACACCGAAATAATTACGTAGTACTTCGCACATAGGTACCAGGCAGGCTTAAGCCAAACCAACGATGGTATCAGGTCATGGTCAGGAAGCATGAAGCCCATGGCCATATGCACTCAGATTGCTCCGCTACTAGACAAAGAGTCTGATACCCGCGATGATTTTCAGGGAATAGATACAACGTGCAGTGACGCAAACGACAGCTTGAAGGTAATCAGATGTGTTACGTCGACAACCCCATTTCCTCGAAACTTCACCCTTTGCAAGATAGCACCAAACAACTCGCTCTACAACTCGTCAAACAAGGCATGCAACCTCAGGTTGGGAACCAAAACCTGGCTTTGAGAAGCAGACGAGCCCAATAAGCTCAATCCATAACACACCTCAAACTTGGCTGAAGCCGTTAATGTCGGGATATGCGACGAATCATAGTAACCCAATCATGCACATACCCGTATCCTCCATCTAGAAGCGAGAAAGAGACTATGCACCCCCTCAATTCGACTGGAACCTGCAGACGAGGAAAGTACCAAAGAATTTCAATTGGGAACCCAACTCTGCAACGGCATATCTCACTGAGCGACGTTTGTAGCTAGGAGGACGAATGACGAGACAGTAAACCATGGATTGAGATTCTCCAAGCCAACTGGGGAATCAGGCTGTGTGTACAAGCCCGAAGAGAGCAAGGATAGGTCTAGGTGTCGGAGCTACCGCCTTGTCGCATGTAGAAAGCGCTTTTGCCGATACTTGGGATTGATTTGAAAGAGCGGGGGAGAGGCTCTGCTCTGGTGAGTTACGCCGCGAGGCCTGATAGATGCGGATCACGGAGGAGAACGTCAATGCCATTGGGCGGTTGGACAGGAGGCGGCGGCGGCGAGTGACTGAAGTGAAGTAGAAATCGATTTCCAGATCTCTGAGCCAACGATATCGATGAGAAAACAAAAAGGCGCAGTACTTGTTGATCAACTTGATGGGCCCTACCTGAATTGTCGACTGTTGAGGAAGTGGAAGGTGTCACTGAGGAACTTAGAGGCTCTCGGAAGCTGGTAGACGAGAGTTGTATCCATTCAAGCTTGATAGTGACTCTCGAGGCAGAGATCAGACATCCCGATATCGTTTTGAATGGGTGTTCCCTCGTCCAGGTATCATCACAACGACCACGGCTTCCACTAAGGAGACTAGTCACGTTGCATGAACTGCATGTTCTCTACGTCAGAGGGTCAGATGTGAGGATAGAACTACTTGGCCCTTCGATAGGAAACCGGGATCGTTGTATCAAGACCCTGTATTTGCCACTTACCCTGTGTTTGAGCGGCTTCAGGGGGATATGCCAAGGGTGTGCATTCCCTTTTGTGACCAGACAAAATATGGCATCAGTCGATCAGTTGCCGATATTGCTCGGCGTCTACGGCTTTATGAATCGAGTTTTGTGCAAACCCTGATTCGATGAAACCTCGGTATACAAGCTGGAGGCAGTCGAAGAGTACGCCAGTGGGGTAAATGACCGGGAACCTGGGTAAAAGGGAGGATCTAACGTCTGGACGACGATTGGTTGGCCGTCCTCCGTTGTGATGTGGCCGTGCCGAGTGGTATCCTCTCAGCAAGTTGGCCAGAGTTGAGCCTATGAACGTGCACTGCGGGGAAGGAAGCGGAAGCTGCTCCGCTTTGAGAGGGAGAGTAACTGGCCTCATGTGATTGGTCCGGTTTCGATTCGGGATGCCCCGATTCCGAAATCACGCGACACCACCGGCAACCTGAGGAAAGGTGGGTGCACGGTCTCCCCGTGCTTTTCTTTAGTCCTCCCTCCACCCTATCCTCCCCGCCGTCCTACACAATGCAATCTCTGGCCCGACGCGCTGTCTACCGAGCACCCGCGCTCACCAGGTCCATGGCGACCGAGAAGCCAGTCCTCATGAAGGAGTTCAAAATCTACCGCTGGAACCCAGACAAGCCTGAGGACAAGCCCACCCTGCAGTCCTACAAGATCGACCTCAACCAGACAGGGCCTATGATTTTGGACGCTTTGATCAAGATTAAGAACGAGATGGACCCTACACTCACTTTCCGAAGATCCTGCCGGGAGGGTATCTGTGGAAGCTGCGCCATGAACATCGACGGCCAGAACACCTTGGCTTGTCTCTGCCGAATCGACAGGAATGCCTCCAAGGATTCCAAAATCTACCCTCTGCCTCATAGTACGTTCGCTCAAGCCCGTGTCTGGTGTTTCGGAGCTCAAATTTTGGTTCCCAACAGTGTACATCGTCAAGGACCTCGTGCCCGACTTGACTCAGTTCTACAAGCAGTACAAGTCTATCCAACCATGGCTCCAGGCCGAGAAACCTGAGCAGGGTGCGTTCGCTCTACTTTGACTCGAGGTTTCTCCCCTGCTGACACTCTATCGACAGGCGAGCACTTGCAGTCGCCAGAGGACCGTAAGAAGCTAGACGGTCTCTACGAATGTATCCTCTGTGCCTGCTGCTCGACCTCCTGCCCATCATACTGGTGGAACCAGGACGAATATCTTGGGCCCGCCGCCCTCATGCAAGCCTACCGCTGGATCGCCGATTCACGAGTACGTTCCTCTACGTCATCGGTCATCCACCCACGACTCACCCTATCGCCCTCTTCTTTCTCTTAGGATCACAATGGCGAGGAGCGTAAGAACCGCTTGCAGAACGAGATGAGCATGTACCGATGCCACACCATCTTCAACTGTACGTTCTCGCTGTGGTCTCTGGAGGTTCTCCCGCATACTCACGCTTTTTGCTAGGCTCCCGAACCTGCCCCAAGGGCCTCAACCCAGCAGCTGCTATCGCCAAAATCAAGCTCGAACTCGCCACCGCATAGGCATGTTGAAGCTGCCCGTATATACTTTAGCTTCCCCCGGATACTCCCTTCGTCGTTCAGTAATGGCATTTGGCATTGGCATAGGCATAAACCGTAATTGTGTTTGTAGAGCGGATGGTGGATACATACATATGGTAATCTATTCGACTTTTTCACCACCAACTATATCCTGTGGAGGCCGCCACTTCTTTCCCATTCGTTCATTTCACTCTTCACTCTTTTTGTCTGGGTCAAAACATTGACATTTCCTGGACTCGAACCCTGGCGTCGAGTCTTGATCAGCCCATCCCACCTCATCTTTCCCGTCGGATCTCACCGCCGCATTCCGGAAGTCAAAACCATGTAGCTCATCGCGTGCTTCAATCTAGCCTAAGGATATCGCTGCTGGTCGGGTCCAGGTGTACAAGTGCTGGGAGTCAGCGTTTACGATCGACCCAAACAATCCGGAAACCATGCAGAAGCAACAGGATTTACTTGAGGAGACTCTCCTCGGGGGAATGCGATTGTTGTTCAACAGCGGCAAGACGAGGTTGATCAAAGCGCCCGGCGTTCAATCCGCACTCATCAAGCTAGATGGAACACACTGAACACCTGGTAAACGAGCTGAACGAAGCAGGCGTGGAGATGACTCTACACACCGTCCCAGGCCCACACTTTGTCGTGCTCGAGGCCCGGGGCACCGAAGGGTAAGTGATTCCCTCATTGATACACTGGTCTAATGTTTTGACTGGTTTCTCTCAATAGCATCAATCCACGTTCTGAGGACTTTCACCGCCGGTGGCGAACCTAAAACACCGACTCCACTACGGTCTACCCAAGCCAGACTTTCAAAGTGGAAAAATGAAAACACCTTGGACAGAAGCGTTGCAAGAGCGTCCTCGTGTTTTGATTAAGGAGGAGCGTATTGTGGTTACCGAGGTCTACAGCTAAACGGTGGACACTCTGCTAGTATGATTTCTGACAATTTATGATTTTTTTATGATCTCAAACGCAGTTTGGGCCGACACTGATGAGAAACGAACCGCAGTTCATATATCAACTGGACTGCGTGTTTTCCACAAAAGTCAGAAATTTTAGGCACTAACTCGTCCCGGTGACGACGATGGGTGGTGAAACACCAAGCCAATTTTCTGGGTTGACTTTGCACGGCCTATCGAATTGGCTGCGGAAAGCCCCACAGATGGTGTTACTTACAGCGTGATACTTCTTGGGTTCTCGGAGGCAAGTGCGTGTACGATATGCAAAGGGTTTCTAGGCTCAAAATGGAGATCGGCCAATCGTATATACCCGAAGCCATTATTGCGGCTGGGATGTGAAGGACGTGGATGGTAAACATGGTGGGCAGCAAGAGGTGTGACTCTAACGTCTGTGGTATAAATTGCAAAGGGTATCTAATGCTCAAAGCGGAGGGGGTCACCGGTCAAATGTATTTGTACGGGTGGTGTGGGGATCTACTGTAGCGCCGTCTGCACGAACCCATTACTCGAAGACATCGTCAACTTCTGGGGCGTTATCACCTTCGTCGTGAGGTTCTTCGTCGTCTTCGTCATCGATCGCTTCGTGCTCTTCGTCTTCTTTTAGAAAATTATTGCTGGGATTTTCCCAAGGATATGGGCCACCGAATGCTTCGCTTTGGGCTTCCTGTACAGCTTGGACCTAAGAATGTTAAAAAGAGCATGAACAACTCAGTCGGCCACACATACCTCGGGAACATCATTCGTCTCAGGCCCATCAAGACGTGGTTTCTTTGTGGTATTGTCGTTCTGCAACACGATAGTGACAAGGTTAGTATCATGACGTGCCATCGGGTGAATGAGAACGACGTACTTGACTATCGGACTCCAATTTCCGCTTCTGAAATTCCTTCTGGTGAAGCTCGTATAACTGGTGCGATGTTTTGGTAACCGAAAAACTGAGAAGATATGGCACCTTCCCGGGCGTTCGACGGTTCTCAACATCGATCTCGAGTTTCATAAATGCTTCATCCTTATTGCGTATGAGGAAATTGAGGATCACACGCTGTAATGCTTCACCGATATAGGCGGGGTGCTTTCGGCGGTCATCAGCTCGCAGCCATGATCTATCAGCTGTGAGTACGAGTGCGAGGTCCTCAATCAGGGGGAGCAATGGCTGAAGGGATGAGTGGACGAATTGCAAGGTTGCGGCACCAAGTAACAACGAGTTGCGGTTGTCCCAGCCCCCAACAAAGTTAGTCCAACACCCGCCATTAAGTTTCTCCTTGTCCTCCAAGCTGACGGGCCGAGCTCCCATGGCCCAATAGAGGAAAACCCAGAACACAGCTTCCGAGTCATGGTCCACTTCGCGTCGCCACAGGCCGTTATCGACCGGTTTTGGGTCTTCGTAATGGTCCGCTTTACGCGCCGGGAATTGCAAACAGCGGCCTGGGTGTTGAGCACGATAGGCAGCAGGAGGGTCAGGAATTGCTGGGGCTCTGAAGTACTTTGGAAGGGGAAGATAACCGCGCTTCTGCACCGCACGGGGCATGAACCCAGGTGTGCCCTGAATTGTCCAATCAGCTACGTGTCAAGATGGGGTGGATAGCGACTAACCGTTTGCTCTGTTCGAGGGTGGTCTGCCCCAGTCTTTGCTGTGACGTGCTCGCCGTGGTTGAAGTCGATGAGTAGCACCTGTGTATCGTGTTGATCGTATCTGAAGTCCGGGTCAGCTCGGATACAGCACAATTCTCAGGTGTCGCCTACTTTTTGTCCAAGAGGTGTTTGACGAAGCATAAATCTTGATGCTTCCCTTCTCCCGACTTAGGGGGTGCCTCCCTCGAGTCGACGATCAAGATGTTGCCTACGCTGATGTCGCGATGGAGAACATCCCGCTTAAACCGTAAGTATCTCAGCACTGGTCGAAAGGTATGTCAGCACGTAGAGCAGGTGAAGTCAAGGTAGCTTACATTCGAGGACATCGTACACAGTTCGCAGCATCTCATCGACCGTCTTGACGGTCAATATCCGCCGACCGTACTCGTGTAGTCCAGTGATATATCGTGTTCTGGAGTCGGAAACTTGGCTCTTGGCGTAGAAGACTGGTTGAGCAACACCCGGAACAGGTCCATCGCCGTGTATCTGGTCATAGATCTCCTTCTCTGTAAACCGCGTATTCTTGCACAGTTGGTCCTTGATCACGGTGACGCGTTTCCCGTTGATAGTGATGTCAGAGTGGACATTCACAAGCACATGGGTACGAGTTTGGAACGGGTTGCTAGAATACTCGCTCCTCCAACCCGGGCTGAGGATTTTTTGACCTGCAAGGGTTGTCAGACTGATCTTGAAAGTACCGGTACAAGGACCGAGGGTACGCTGCCGTGGCACTTTCGTCCGCTCCCTCGACCAATTGCGCTTGGCCCATTCGCCGGGTCTATAGAGACGGTAGATGAATGCGAACATCATCTGCGGGAGATCTTTCGCTCCCCAAGCGATGGTTGAGTG
>JAMZDL010000212.1:0-43823 GCA_027579765.1 Candolleomyces efflorescens
CACTCCCGTGCTTCCTGCTCTAGGGCAAGCGGTCCACGAAAACCAACCTCTCATTCGAGGCGGCGAAACTTCCAATTTCACAGTGCCTGTGCAGAGAGGGAGTTTGAGTGGGCTCACACGCATCAGCTGACGCACGTTGCCGGGCCTTTGTGAAATTTCTTCATACGCCTTCCCACTGGCCATTTTGACAAAATTCCAACGCTAAGTCCCGGGTTGGCGGGCGTCGGGAGGTATGTAGCAAGCGCCCAACTCTGCCACCGTTGAAAGGACCCTAACGGCGGCGACCGGCCACAGACACAGGGAGCGATGGGAGGTGAGTCACTGATGGGTGTGATAACATTTGAATCGGGCCGCCCAATCTGATGACCCCGAATGCTGATTCCATCACCATCACCCGACCCCGTCTTGATTCCGTGATTCCGTAGCAAGACAGACTCCCACCACGTGGAATAACCTTTCGAGCGCTTCCCATGCCAGATGGTGGCACGCGTACTGGCACCGGAGGTGTACTGGTGCCGTTGGACCATGTCGACAATCCCGCTACTGCGCCCGACTCGGACTTGGGTGACCCCTTTGCGAACTGCCGAGGAGAACGCAAAATTCGGTCTGGTCGATTATGCGAATCGACTTGAGAGAACAACTCCTGGGATGCCGCGTTTTGAAACTCGTTGGAATACAGTGTATTTTGAGGCGTTCATGTATCAACGATGGTCTATTGGCTCCGCCCGAGGTGATGTAAACCCCCCGTTAGATTGGCGAATGAATTGCTGCCATAGCTGGTTAAACCGGTACACAACTTCGCAGTCTTTACGGCGACTAACTCGACGTCGACCGCTCAGAAAGCAAGGGAGAGATTCATCGAACGGTCAGCGCATCGATTCCGTACTGAAACGAGCCTGAGTACGCATTGAAGTTTAGGGTACATGCATAGGGACTACATTAATCCGACCCAACTGGCTGCTCTAGATCTAAGAACCCCCATGGCGGGCTGACACCCCTATGCCTCTCTGCGTTGACCAGCTCCTTAACACTTGGAACAAATGATTGATCTGCTCGAATCGTTCAGAATCTATGACCAACGACGATGGAAGAGCAGCGCACCTGTCCAGAAGAGAGTTTTGTCATCTTCACTTCTCCACCGCAAAACGCTCAATTTCCTGATGATTCCATCCAACTTATTCAAAATCGTTCGTACGCTTGCGACGACCTTGGGGTCTGGGAGAGAGAGTAACGCATTGAGTGGTATACAAACGCGACTGAGCTGGACGCAAAGTCAGTTGGCGCGAAGGCGGCGAAATAGAGAGCATCACTCACTACGATCTGATATCCATCGGTGAATGGGTACGACTCGACATCGGAAAGAGCGCGTTCGATGCTCGATCGCGTGCTCTTTCCTGCGATGGAGCGAAAAACACGAGTGAGTACCCCATGTTCGAGGTTTCGTGCGTCGGCCGCTTTCTCCAGAATGCGAACCCAGTTGACCAGGTTGGATGGAAGGTCGACGAGGGTGTGTTCCAGTTGCTGGTGAGCCTTGATACGTGCACCTTTTGACTGAAAGACAAGTCGGACGAAAGCGATTCGTCCGTGATTGGGAGTGAAGGGGGTGTCGTCGTTATCGTCGCCGAGATGGGCGATGAATTCTCGTAATCGAGGGAGGTATGAGCGATCTGGGGAGCAAACGATGCCAACAAGGGTTTCTCGGGAGAGCGTTGACAGCTCCAGCTGTTCAAGGTCACAGCAGTGCTCGAGAAGGGGAGTGAACTGGGCGGGGTCCGGTCCACGAATAGTGATGGAGAGCGTTTTCAATGAACACCCGCAGCGGATGATGAGCGACTCTATACTGTTGAGAACGCTCGGAGAATCTGAAACGACTTTGAAACGCTCCAACGCAGGTAGATCCAGCGGTGCGAGAACGTGCTCGACCGCACACCATCGCAAATGGAGGTTGAGAGACGAAAGGTAAGGTATCGGTCCTGAGGGAGAATAAGCCGTCACGATGGGCGTCGGATTATCCGTGTAATACGAAAGGTCTTCGATCTTGGACTCGGGCTGCAAGACTTGTACGATGCCCAACGAGTAATCGGACCTCTCCACATATGTACGAATCTGCGAAAAGGGAATCTTGAGATTCAGGCGGAGATGGCACTCGACTTCAACGTGGCGGAGGATGGGTGCATTCTCGAAAGCGTAGAGAAATCCGCCGTACGACTCTCCATTGTCAGGAATACGAACCTTGAGAGTGCGGAGGAGTGGAACGTTGTTGACGAGAGCGGACGACAGTGGCCGGATCGATTGAGAGTGAACCGAGAGCAACTCAGCATGATCCCACTGCTCTGAACGTTGCGACAGGGCCAAGAAGTCGGGGTGATTTTTGCGACGTGGATGGAAGCCACAAATGGCAAACTTTGATCTACCAGAACCTATATCTTCGGGGAGGATGCGCCTTTCGAGTGTTACCAGGGGAAGAACGCAGCGAAGCTCGGGTAACAGAAGCGATTGGGAGCGCCAGAGCCGGCAGACTTCTGCGACACGACGCGGGGGATGGACGAAACTGGGGGCGAGATGCTGGAAGATGAGCAACAGTAGCTCGTTCGGGAGGGCGTCCATCATGGAGCGCTCCAAGCAGTGTCTTTACACGGCCCTTTAGCTCAGTCGTAGAGCGTGAGATTCCAGCAAATCTCATGATCCAGCGCGGATCGTAAGAGGCAGAATCCTCAAGGTCATCCGTTCAATCCGGGTAGGGGTCATTTCATTTTATTTTCCTATGATTGGAATGGCTCTCCTCACTCCCAGTACTCAAGGCAACTCGATCGTTCAATTATCCTCATCGCGGGTCTATACTTGTACTTTCAATCTATAGAAGGGCTGCCAGCTGCAGATCGGCATCTACAGTAAGACGTCGACAGCTGCTCAGGCATTTTCCCTTCCTTTCCCTCACAAGTTACACCCCACATCCCGTCTCGACCCACCACTTTGGCAATTCACAATTGGGTGAACCCTCCCATCACATCGAACTCTTCTCCGGTGCTAGCCACTTCCAGGTTGGACACCAAACCTTGAATTTCATCACCGGAAATCAATATCTTGCTAAAGAAAAGGGTTAGTCTACCGCATCAATAGTTTTATTCGCTACTTATGCTCCCTCAGACCTCATCCTTCGACTTAACCCTATTACCGACGCCTCTCATACACGAAATCGAGCGACATCCCCTCCCGACTCCGCGTGCTTTTCCGGAACGAGGGTAACAGTGATTGAAGGGCTCACGACTTGGGTCGACGTCAAAATCGTGCCATGGAGCAAGACTCCCATTGTCCACATCCAGTGGTTCCACGGATTCGCGGGAAGTGGCAAATCTTCCATCTCGCTCGAAATCGCCAAGATCTACGCCGGGTTCGGCCGCCTGCTTGCCAGTTACTTCTTCTTTCGCAATGCGGGAGACAGAGGCACAATGAACAGGTTTGCAGTGACGTTGGCAAGTCAGCTGGTTGCTGCGGTACCCTCCGCTGCTTCGTTTATCAAGGCTGCCTTGAGATCTGAGCCTGGGTTGCTGACTCACAGCGTATCTCTTGCTACGCAACTAGAGTGCTTGGTTTATCAGCCGTTTCGAGCTGCGGTTAAACGTGGCCTGGTCGTGAAGACCCTTGCTAAAGGGCCGTTTCTTATGGTCATTGACGGGCTCGATGAATGCCAGGACAAGAGAGGTGTTGAGGAGTTTATCACCCACATGTTCGATTTCTTCAGGCGACACCCATCCACCCCACTCCGAATTCTCATTGCCAGTCGGGTCGAGAGGCATATTCACACTCACCTCGACATTAATGAGGTTCTGATCACAAATCTTGACGATTATCCTGCACACAACGATGTGCTGAGATTCCTGGAGGTTTCGTTTCAAGACGCGGTGAAGCGCGACCCAATCTTGCAGGCCTACGTCCAATCGCGTGGGCAATGGCCATCGAGACAGGACATGAACAAGTTGATTCAACACATCGGCGGATCCTTCGTGCTAGCCTCCACGATTTTCAAGTTCATCATCCAACCGGCCACTGAAGAAGACATCTCAACGCCTATGGACCGCCTTCCACTCACACTTGGAATGAACGGCCTCGATGCCGTCTACGCTCAAACACTCGCGCGATCACAGCATCTCCCTTATTTCCACGAGATGATTTCCACCATCACACTCCTTGCTGAACCGCTTCCAATCACCGGTATAGCAGACCTTCTTGGGATCGAAACTTTCAACGTCATCCGCGTCCTCATCAATCTTCAAGCTATTATCCATTTTCCTGGAACTGACAAGGCAGGAAATGTGACTTTGTGCCACACATCCCTTCGTGACTTCCTCATCACTGAAAGCCGCGCTGGCCCATTCTTCACACATCCCTCATTTCATTTTCATCTATCCTATCATGCCTTTTCTCATATCTTCAAACCGGAAGACGGGGCAGTTGTGAGCAGAGGCTATTGCAGACTCTATTTTGACTGCCATTGGAGGTCAATTGTTGAATCTAAATCCTGAAACTTTAGCCTTGAAGTGGAGCAGTTCTCGACTTGTCAACCTTGACTTGCCGATAGAGAGCTTCATGACCCTTTCCTTTGCTCTATGCTCTTTTTTTCCATTTTTTTGGAAGTTCCCCAGTCCAATTTGTCCCTACTAGCTGGATGCGCCAAGCACTTGGCATTAGCTGTAGAGTCCTTGGACTCGGACGTTCAAAACTGGCTGGAACAGGAAGTACCTATGCTTATTTCGGCACAAAAAACTAGCTCAGGAGAACACCTTACCAAGATAGCTTACGAGGCGCTACAGCATGATCTATGCCAGGCAACAGAGGCTATCGACACCAAAGTATGTTGTTTAGGTTTTGCTTTTTCTATTGCTGATCAAGCGTATGCAGTTTCCTGACCGTAGAGATCTTGGACAGGATGATGAATATGTCCTGGGCTATTCAGATTCTTCTGATTACGTGTGTGCAATCTCCTCTCTCTCCCGAAGTACCCTCTGTCGCTCAACTCTGCTTTAGATCAACATATCAGGCTTGACTATTTTCAGGGCTCTACAAAGGATATCAGCTTGTGCTAATCACCTTTGGGAGCAATCAAAAATAGTGCCACGCCCTCCTATCAAAATGACTGTATTTACCGAGAGGAGCTCGAGGTTATTGACGACCGATCATATGAAGTTTAAAACCAAGTTCAGATGCTCAATCTCAGACTCGCCAGAGTTGTAGAATACAGACCTCTCGTGTGTTTTAACAGAGAATAATGGCACTCTGAGCCCTCCTCTCTTCTCTTTCCTTCTTTTCGTTCTATTTCTCAGCCTGAACTGAGCATTGCTTGAATGTGGAGCGCGGTACGAACTGATTCACTAGGGATCCGACCTTTCTCAAGTCGCCCTTTCGACTCAAAACCTGAGACTTTGCTCTCATATAATTGATCTGTTGCCGTTGTCCTAGTTCTAGTCACGGCGTTCCCTTCGCTCAGTCTCGTCTCCAATCATCTCTCAACAAAATGTTCTCCCTCTCTTCCTCGAATCGTCCAAATTACTAGTACCGTTCCCGGAATTGGAACGATTCGGCGCCCACCTGAAGGAAAGTGAGGATTCAGGATTTTGAAGGATCCTGTTCGGTCAGGGACATAAGGCTCGGAATTCGGTATTGGCGTAAACTGGTTCAAATCATTGAAGTTCCGATACTATATATCGAACGAAGGTGACGGTGAGAATAGCGAACGAACGAGTCTACGAGGCGACGAGAATTGACGCTACTTACTTGGTAGGATCCGAAGGCGGCGGACATGAGATTTACCCTGCGGCAGTCCGATATGCAGTATATTGGCTAGCGTCTATTGGACAAAAAGATGTGATGCTCGATTTCCAACAACACAACGGGAGTGACCTCAGCCGAATTTCAATGGCCCTCTTCTGAAGCATGAATCTTGTCGAGCGTGTTTTCGGGTACTTGGCGTCCATCTGTAAGTCCACCATTTCGTCAAGGAGAGCGGCGTCCCCAGACTTGCCAACAGCACTAGAACGGAACGGAATGGCATTCGAAGCTAATCCTTTTGTTGGGAAGATTCACCTACTAAAGACAAAGTTCTGGCTCATCGTGCTCGTGAAAATATCACGCCTTGGGCTTGTTTATGTCCGGGAGAGTTGCTAATGACTAGCGGGTGCACCTAGCGAAGAAAAGGATCGTTAACATTCCCTCGATACTGAGCATGCGGACCAACGCTGATGTACTACAATATCAGACGCGAAAAGCCGAGTAAAAATGGGAGGGAAAACCAGGGCAAATAGGAACTCGACTTAGGCTCACCTTCTTCGCACATACTGGACCCCTTGCTCCTACAATCGCGCTCTCAACCGCGATGACGGACAAAATCGGAGCGAGAAATTCTTTCTATTAACACGTCCTGCCCAATCTCCCCGAGCGAGATAGCCTCGGGGGGACGACGACGATGGGGGCGCAACCGTGTGTAGATGCACCCGCGCACGGACCTATCGAGGAGTTCCGCTCCACAAGTCAGCTCTTGATGGCCCATTGGGCTATTTCCGCGTTGAGGAAGCTACGAATATGTTGCCCAGCGGATGAAGAAGCGGGGGAACGTAGTGTTGATACACCGGGATTTTTAAAGTGGGAGTTGCTGGATAGAGAGGATGCCGCATTGAATGCTTCCTGCTTAAATTGGATGGTGCGCGAATCGTAATCATACCAACTGTTTGGTGCTTGGTGAGGGAAACAAACTGAGTGGAGTGTGAAGAGGAACGTGCGAAGTAGCAGAAAGCCGATTGAGAGGATAACCTACCAAAGAATCCTTGGCTACCTCAGAGCGTTCTAGATCCCCGATGAAGAGACGACTTGGATAGAGTGAAACTAATTCGGGTGTCGACCTAGAGAACGCGGGTCCTGATCTCGACGCTCGCTCGGTTCGAGCCATTGAGAGATTAATAACCATACCAGACATCGAAGCAATTCCAGAGGCCAGTCTGACGATGAACAGGTCGGTCGACGATTAGCGCCAAGGGAACGACTCAAAGCGAAGTTACGGGGGAGCGGTCAACGTCGTGTAGATTCTTTTCGATTCAAGTTGCGATCTCGATTCTCGAGCAGCCTCAAATCTCCGTTTCACCTGTCAATACGCTTCGTCTCAGTCTCCCAACAACACGTAAAAGCATGCTTGGAAAACGTAGGCGAGTGAACATTAGGATTGAGATCCTCAAATACGGGCTATCGCAAGTGGTAAACGATGTATGATCAGAGGATGGACACGAGAGCTGCGCCAATGGTTGCCGCGACAAGCTTGAGCGGGAAGATATCGACTCGTATGGTTCCACTGGCGATACTATCGGGGTTGACGCCTGCGGCAGCAGCAGGACCGATATCAGAGATACCAGTCTCGGTGGAGGTGCTATTGCCGGTGCTGCCAGTGTTGGTCGGCGCAAAGGAGTTCACCGTGGTAAGGTCAACTCCGAGCTCGTCCTTGCATACAGACAAGAATTCTGCACATAGGGATCGAGCGTTCAGAAGGCAACGTACCCCTAACTCACAGAGCGTACACACCTTCCAATGCGTCGTCAATCCCTTTCTGGATTCTGGCGGTGGTATTGGTGGATGCGGCAGTGTTCTCAACCACGCAGCTCGAGCAAGTCTTGGAATAGGTGACGAATTCTGGTACGCAAAGACACTTTGCCACGTTCGCTGACTCTTCTGTAGCGCATTCCTAGTGCCGCTGGTTCAGCGAACAGGTATCATGACCTCGTCAAGGAGGTAGAGATCTCACAGATTGAAAGTCGAATAGGGGTTCACATGTTGATTCACAAGCGGCAGGTATGGAGGAGACGTCGGTGGTTTGACGTCGGGAGGCGGTCGCAGTGACTGTAAAGGACATTGGCTGCGTCAGTACGCCGTAGTTCAGGGTGTAATCAGATCAGACCTTGGCTGGCAGCAAATAGTACAACAACAGCTTTGGCGATAGAGGAGAGATGCATTGTCAATACATAAACGAAAGGAAAGTGGTATACGAGGGAATGGCAGGGGAGTCGGTGTGGAAGGAAAGAAACAAGAGGGAGAGCGCGTTACTGGACCCGGCGCCGACAGAATTGTCGTTTTGATCGCCTCCCTACCAACGCCCTTGGCCCCGCTGCGACAAGCGCGCTTGGCTCCATGAGGGCGCCGAGACTTCCTTTCTGAGCTTTGGCTCACAAGGAAGTAAACACAATGAAACATAACTTGAATGATCGAAACCTACGTCCTACGCGAATAATGTTAACAATGGGGGAGGGATGGCATGGCCGCAGCGATAACACCGTTCCAGCTAAGGTGATAGAGTGAGAATCTCTGAATGGATGCTGGAATGCTGCATTAAAATAGATGTTGTCGGTCTTCAACATCCTGTCAAGGCGCACGAAAGACTTGCCTTGGGACGAGATCTGCTCCTTAAATTCCTTGATGACGGGCATGCTACAAGTTGGGTGAACCCCAAAAATTAGGGGCACCAACACATCAGCTGCCTCTTTCATACAAAAAAGGCGGCCTGAGCAAAGCTTTCCATCCTCGAAATTTTGCACACATCGAAGAGGCACTGAACGGGATTCGAACCTAGGACTTCCGGTAACACCAGGTGCAGCTGCCAAATTCTGACGAGCGCGTCATAGCACCCAGTCGCTCTGCAGCTCCCTGAAGTTACCGCTCAATAAGACGACTCATCGCCTCTTGACGGGGTTATAGTCCAACTCTTGTTGTAAATCCAAAACGTGATGAGTTTGTGGACAATAAAGCACAGATAGTACAGATTAGATTGAGGAAAGAGTTGACGATCTAATCGTCATTGAATACCATAGGTGACGATGTGCCTCATAAGCATGCACGTAACCAGGAATTCTGGGCGAGAGAGCGTGAGCATGGTCAATGGATTCGTCCCGACTGCAAGTAAGGCAGGATTCACTCACCACACGACATATCGCCATAAAGCTCTTCAACTGTCAGCATGCACCCTGATGAGTTAGGGTAAGGAGGTTCCCCGGGAATCTTGAGGTTGTAAAACGCGACCACATTGTCCGCATTGTCAACACACTAGAGATGAAATGTCACTGAACATGATTACTTGAATGGTCAATAGCTAAAATCTCTTACGGTCCATTCGTGATCCTCGTGCGTTCGGTACGACCACCTATACCGTTGACCGTTTTGACCGGTGAACGTCCGATGCCGGGTACTACGTTAGAGAGATCATCGTCAATTCAAAAACATCCAAAGTACGGCGACAGAAACTGCTCACGTTCCACCCGGAGTCACCTTCGGTAAATACATGTCCAGCCCCGTATAAGCCCCTCCAAACGTGATAGTCCCTAGCTCATTGTTCGGGCCGAACTCCAGAGCAATCACAGGTCGAGTATAAGCGTCGTCTCTCGGGCTCGACAACTCGAACACGCAATACTGTGTGCCACGAGCGTCTCTCCGAGTGCAGCGGTACGATAGGCGAACACGATCGTGGATGTCGACAAATTCTGAGCCGCTAAGGCGACCGGTGCGGTCCTCCAGGAAGTAAGGTTGATAATAACGAGTTCTTTGCATGCTGGGACGGTGAGATGAATGGGAGGGCGACCGAAGCAAATATGGCTAGGAGTGTTTTCCGTCCCTCCGCATGGTGTCGATTATATAGAGATTTACGGTAGGAAAACGGACCTGATCTCACCCGCCGGATACTGACTGCCAGTCCCCGTGCGTCGCATTACCCCCTCTGAGGGGGATACTGCTATCTGTAGATCCGCCGTCACAAGCCGGAAAATACTCGATAGCAGGGAATAGGGTGAATGGGGTGAGGATGACCAACATAAATCACCGTCACGGGGAGGACTTTGGCTTGAATTGGGAAAATGGATACCCTTAGGCGTCAAATCGTCGCTCAAAGCATGGAAGACCGTGTCAATGATAGTCAAATGGAACCGAGGTTGCCGGTGATTCGGCCAGATACGAACGAGGGCCTGGGTAGGTAGAGGTAGGAGGAGGGGGGCAATCCGGTGTTTAATGGAAGACTCCAACACGAGGAGGTAGGTCGGCAGAAGTGGCATCATTTTGGCATAGACATCGTCTGATCTCTTTGTGTGTGCAGCATGTTATTCCACCAACAGCTGAGTTCAGAATCAGGATGACGTACGTGCATCGTGCTCGACGCTCATCGTCACAGAAAAGGCAAGGATTCGACGTGCTGTTCTTCCACGTTACGTGATTCAGGAATTAGACTTAGACTCGGCGCAAACAGAATGGCCTCGCCGAGGATGGACAATTGAATGCCTCGAGTCGAGAACTCTCATAATATAAGACGTCGGTCCTCCAAGTGAACGACGAAGGACTACGATCTCGAATCTTTATCATCCATTGCATCATAGCTGGGCGTACCTTTCACGATCGATAATCAGGAAGCAGTCCTGAGGAACAGAGAGTTCGGGTGCCGAGAATCATGATTGCGTCAAGAAGGAATCAGGGGAACTCGGGTGCAGTGCAGCGGCTACCGTCCTGTCCAGTATACTGTCCCCATGCCGTTACCTCGCTAGCATGCATAAGGAAAGTGACGGTCACCGTCGTGTCATGCCTTGAAACCCTTGTGCACAGTGCCCAGCGGTCGCTCTGACCTCGTTCAAATTCTCGGTATTGCAAATTTCATCTCTCTCCCTCTCATGGTCATTTGCCTTCATATCGGACCACGGTAACCTTTGAATAAGGCGGTACAATATGGATGGACAATAAGACGGCCCTGTGCCGAGACATAAGTATGGGCAAAGGAGAACGCGACCAAGGGTTCGAGTTTTAGAACCTAACTATCCTGGGAGGTTTGACAGGGTGAAAGGTCGATCGAAGTCCGACTCGTAGGTTTAGCGGCGGAGCTGTTAACTGACTACTTACATGATCTCCTCTGTAGTTCACGCTGACGTTGCCAATGTTCCCTGGTGTATTTTGCCTATTTCAAGCCGGGACTGCCAGCCAAAGGCTTCGCTGTTTGCGGTCAATTGTGAGGCTGTCTCCCAGCCTAACCATATCTATGACGATAACTGTCCATTGGGCCACCATCATCACGTTGGCTTGTTCGACCCGAGGTGAGCGCAAGAGCGTGCCAGACAGGAGGTGGCAGTCGGATTGATTTTGATGTGGGGCTTAGCTGCTGCCGCATGATGGACCCTGATACAAGCGCTCGGTCCAGTGCAAGCTCATGGCAGCGGAGATTCTAATGAGCATGAGGCATAAAATTGCCTTGCACCATGCCCTCAAAGCTCATATACAGACTTTTCAACCCTGCAAGGCTGGTTGCGGAGTTGATTTTGGAATTAAAGTGGGGCAGAATTGTATGAAGGCCGTCTGTAGGGACCCTGTAATGAGGTCTAAATGAAAGCAAATTCGCTTTATTCTCAGCCATCAGCGCCCTGTCCAACGTTAAGCTGCATTAGCACCGTAAAAATGGCTAAACAGCTCCAAGACGACCGTCAGAACCTGAGTCATCGGCTGTGGCATTACAGTTTCACGATCATGCGCCAGACGCGAGTCTCCGCGAGACACCTTACAGCCACCGGCACCGGAAGCGAGGAGCCTGCTGACCAAAAAGGATTTGAATGGCAGCGGGTGGACCAAAGTTTAGCGTTATCCCGTCACGGCGATGGCGAATGTCATTCGAGTGGACGAGAAGCACAGCGATGGAGCTACGCCGATAGCAGACAATAAGAGAGATGGAAGGATATCCCGACAATTGATAACTGCTTTCCCACAAGTCAAGATGCATTTAGTGCAAAGGTACCACCAGCACACATGTACACGAGTCCCTGACCCCGAAGTACAGTATGTAAGCGCCCAGTGGCGCTGTTCGACAGGGTTGTGGCGGAGAGTCATTCGCTATTGTCCCACCAGAATGGTTGAAACTAATCTATGCATTTGTTTTTAGCAGAGATAAACGTGTTCTAATTCGGTGCCTCCTCACAATAAAACTCTTGAGCTTCCTGTGAGAATACTCGGATTTAGCAGCGAGTGATATACGGGTGTGATTGAGAGGATGAAGCTCCTGCTGATATCACTGCTCACTTATTGTCATTGAATCGTTCTTATCTTGCCTAGGCCCGCTTGAACGCCGGCAGCTGACACCCAGCCCATTCACCTTTTGGTAAAATACCTCCATCGACACTCTTCTCCGCCAGACACACACTTGTAAATATCTAAACGTGCCCGAGAGCTTTACCGAGCTGAGTTAGCATAAGAACCAACTCGAATCTACGTGCCACAAAGGCATGGGTAAGCGGGAATTGTAGGCGACTCGGAGTTCAGGGTCCTACTCAAATTGTCGTCTTATGACTCCCCTGTTTTCAGGATCTCGGTCAATGTGAGAAATGAGTCGCAAACTTCGAGTCTTTCTGCGCTCACCGATGGTACACACGAAACTCTTTTTCGCTCAACCCCTATTCTATTCCATATTTGAAAAGGCTGGTTTTCAATTGGATACGCCATCTCAAGGATTTATCCGCCTTCCACATTATCTCAAACCCGCATGTCGATTACTGCCAACTGAATTCTACATGGTTGAGTCTTGTTAAAGTGCGATGGTCAAAGAGCCTACGCCGGTATATGGTACTCCTTTCCGGGATATACTTCTAGCATCGTCTGCTGTATATCAGTCATTTTAATGGGATCTTCCGCGAAGCTCGCAACTGTATTGAGCTGAACCTTTCCAAATTTCCAACCCAACCCAACTTGGTGTGACGGAGGTCTGTCATAGATTGTAGAGAGACGTCAGCTGCCACTCCCACCGAAATATGGAGAACTTGGAGCGGAAGGCTGTCCACTCACCCAAACCTGAATACAGCGTCAACAATCGAAAATCGTTCCGGATCTTCGGCTGGGCGGTCTTCATCGAACATCACTACAGCGAGCACATACAGAGCATAGTCAGAGCCGTACGCAAAAGCGGCGTCCACCAATACAGAGGTCTCGGGATGTTTCTCCACGAGTTCTACACACGCTTCAATTCTTGGACCCCAGATGCCATTAATGTGCTTCCAGATCTCATCGCGGTGCCGGGACACGGGATAGGTAGGCATTAAACTGTTGAGTTTGGCGCACTGCGTGAAGTTCCGCAAGATTATCCTTGATACGTCTAGAAGATGCCCACCTCCTCAGTACCAAGATGGGGAGTGGCCATCGAGAAGCGGACCATACCGAATTTCCAAGTGAATAGCTTCATGGACTGCCGTACATATCTTAAAAGATCACGTCTCAATGCAAGTGACGGCCAGGCCGGTCCTGCATTGTGATTTCCTGGGTCAACGTGATAATAAGATAAGAGTGGCGGTCAGAGAGTATAGCGTGAGGCACCTACCTCGGTACAGCCTCGCGAGGGTACGACATTCCTTGGAGTGGAACCTCTCCCAGTCTTCCACCTGACACTCCGTAGAGCAGTATTGTACCACGCGGCAGCGACCGCAAAACCTGAGTCGAACCTCTTCGCCATTGGGGTCCAGAGGCTTCTGAGAGTGCTGTGACGATGATAATCTCGATCAATGCGGTGGAAAATAAGTGAGGGAGTCGGAAGAAACGTACGTTCAAATTGCAGCACAGGTTCACTAGCCGCTGTGTGCCTGGCCTGAGTGAAGCAGCACACTCCCCGAGGCATTTACCAAGACTATCAATCATAGGAAAAAACTGAGGCAGGTACGTCTCCGACACCTTCTGCGTCACATCCTCCTCGTACCTAGACGCCCTTGCCATACAGACATCCTCGGACATGCAATAATTGCACAGCTCTGCAAAAACAACGCACAAGAGCCGCTCTCTCGCATTCCTCGACTTGACGTTGACAAGGCACCTTTCGGCACATAGGAAGATGCCATCTTCGAGGGCTTGCGCGAATTCTTGGTAAGGTTTCTTCGTCCTCTTCAATACGATATCCTCGAGAAAACAAACCGTGGCCTCGGAAAGGAACTCCCAAAACTCCAGAGCGTAAGCCGGCAAGTCTGGAGGATTCTCAGACAACGAGTCGAGTGCATAAGCACAGATCCCGACAAAATCGCGGCGCACAAAGCAGCGTAATATCGCTTCGTCGTCCTGGAAGATGCGCGCCAGGCCCTGTATAAGGCGGTACAAACTTGTGGCATAACTAGCTCGGAGATACGGCGCATCGTCGTCTTCTTGACCTGGAGGAAGAGAATCCTCAGCGAACTGTTCAGGACGGTACGCGAGCGAATCCACCACCCTCCGTTTCATCTTGCTGTCGTACGAGTTGAGCGCAAGTAAAAACGACCTTCGTCCAGCTTCGGTCGATACAAAGGTGCAAAAAAGCTCGATGATCACACACTCGTTCGACGCTCCCGCAATGTAAAAGTAGGTTTCGTCCTCGTCCGATTGCGACTTTGGAGTTTGGGCGAGGAGGGTGCAGATGATGTGTGCAGTGCTGGGGAGAGACACCAACTCGCGCTTGCCGTCGGATAAATCGTCTTCATCAGCGACAACGTTGGTCGGGTGAATTATACACTCCATCGTCTCCGCACAGAGCCCAAGGAGTCTCGACCCATTCCGTCCAGCACCTGCTACAATCGCCAACATCCAATCCGTAACATCACTCCACCGTTCCACGATACGAGCAAGACACATTTCTTGCAAAGCTCGCATTTTGGAAGTCACGTACGAGGGTAGGTCGAGCTTGAAACATCGGAACATCCGACCTAGAAGCACAAGTCCCGTGAACGCACCCTCTACAGCGTTCCGGACGTTCAAGTCTTTGAGCTGGAACGGTCGAACACTCGGCATGACACTCTTATCGAGCAGTCGAAGAGCGCGTTCGACAATTCCACATCCACGTTCCAGGTCCGAGTTGATGAGCAGACGTACGAGCTTCATGATGTTTTGATCGAAATCGTGAGTGTGTCCCGTGGTGAGAAGCTGCCCATAGAGCGGTTCGGTTAGGCTTGTAAGCGGATAATAAGCGGTAACAGAAAAGAAATTTACTCACTTCCACACTCTGAACAAGAAAAGAATCTGATTCGTCAATAAAACGAGCATAGTTGGTCGGCAACATCGACGCCGTAGTCCGCCCTCCGCGGGACGTGTGAGGTGGCATTTCAACACAGTCAAAAAGTTCTCGAGCGTGATTTGCCTGTTGACGTGTCATTCACAAGTTTGTCAGGTTTTCAGACCGACATGAGGTCATTTGAACCACTGAACCTGGTTTCTTCGATCCAAGTTTGGTTGATGTTGCGTTTCGTATGACTGAAATGAAATGAAATTTGCAAAACGAGGTGCAAGTGCACCTGGCAAGCAACCGTGGGATCGACATGATGGCGAACCTGCCGCAGTTTGCCGCACTTCGGACTGACTGGCAAAACCTACCACCGAAGCTCCTTTCTATTAGCAGAATGACGCCACGCTGACGGTATGTATCCATACCTACACTTGGTGCTCCGTAATTGAGCAACGAACGTACTACTATTCCGCTCCTCACAAACTTTGGATTCGTTCAAGGGATACTTACATATACACTACGCACAGCAAATCCCAAAAACGCATTCTCCCTCGTCGAGCGCTCCACCGCCCTCCTCACAAAAAAGAAGCAGAAAAAATTCAATTCAATACTACCAAAAAAACTTGCAAGGGTCGAGTAAGAAAGGGAAAGGAAAGCTTATCTACACCTACACACGACACGACACGACACGTTCACGTTCAGCCAAAGAAAGAAAGAAAAGAAAAATATCACATACACAACAAACAACAACAAGATAAGATTCAAAGGAAGGAAGAAAGAAAGAAAGAAAGGAACATGAATCAGTTCAGACGAGAGGAGACTACAGGAAATTCCGAGATTAGGTACGTAGGTGACTAGGTGGGCGGATTCGTGGAAGGTAGGTAAGTACAGACGAACGCCCACCCCAAGAAAGAGAAGAAATCGATTACCGACGAATCGGAAAAAAAGAAAAAATGAAAGCATTACATATCAAGTGGCAGCGGAAAAGGAGGAGGAGGAGGAGGAAGAGCGCACAACAAACAGGATAGACAGAGTGAAAAAAAAGAAAGGCTTCTCGAATCTCGAATTTGACGTATATACATCCTCGTTCTTTCCGTGTATAACGTTTCGGTGTGTAGGCGCAGCAGCCGACCGACCGACCGACGGATAGCTATCCAGCGAGCCAACCAGCCAACCCCTCCAGATCTCGCTCGCTCTACGCTTCGTCCATATCCACGTCTTTCGCAGCCTCAGTCACGGCCTCAGCAGCTGCAGCAGGCGCGTTGGGGGAAACGGTAGCATCGACCATATCGGCATCTGCGAGGTGGATTATCAGTCAGTCAGTCAGCATGAACGCGCAACGAAACAGGGAAAGGAAAGCGGGTTGAAGACCAGAGAAACGGGGGCAGAGAGAGACCGAATGGAAAGGAACACCAGACACATAAGGGAAAATAACATGACGAAAGCGGACGGACGGACGAAGCGGAGAGAAACCAAGAAAGGATCCCCGGACGGACGCACACACAGCATTCATACACGAGTACGAAAGAAAACACAAACAGCACGAACGAAAGAGGGCAAAACCAAAAAAAAAACGTAAAACACAACACAACGCAAACCACATGCCGTACTCATGCGTTCATAGGGAGGGGAAGAAGAAAAAGAAGAAAACAAAAGCGGCGGGCCAGGTGAACGACAACGATGCGGATAACACACCGACCCCGCGAAAAAAACGAATCAACGAAGGGCGTAGTGCGAAAGATATTAGAGCACGGTTGATCGCAAGCTCCCAAAATACGAAACCTCGAAACAGCACGAACGAAAGAGGGCAAAACCCGTAAAATCAGAAAGGTATAACACAACCCATAACGCAAACACATGCCGTACGAGTGCGCGGCTAGGGAACAGGAAGAAGCAAAAGGAAGAAAGTAAAAGCGACGGGCCAGCTCAACGACATCGACGGGCACATATCACACCGACTCGTCGCAAACGAGGGGCGTAACGCGAAAGATATCAAGCGGAAAAGCAAAGGATGAACCTCATGATCCCCGTAAATGGACGATCGGTTCCCTACGGCCCCTGCATACAAGAAACGAACAGCACGAACGAACGAAAGAGGACAAAACCAAAAAGGATAATCAAACAACCGCCCGATACACCAAACGCATGCCGTACCCATGAGAGGGTAAACAGGAACAAAAGCGGCGGCGGAAGGGCCAAAGTCAAAACGAAGGGCAGGGAAAACGAAAGGAAGAAACAACGCAAACCACATATCCGGGCGGGAAGGATGGGGCGCTGTCAGCTCGCCCACCCCGTGGACGCATACGCGGGATCGAACGAACGAACAGGAGCCGGACACCACCAAAAATAAAAGAAAAAACAAAAGACGAGCAAAGACAAACGGCCCATCTCGAGGAAAGGAAAAAGTAGACGTGCAATAAGGGGGGCTCTGATCACAAAGGAAAGCAAAGGAAAGATGAAGCTCCCAACGCATAATGAACCACGCACAAACTCCCGAAAACGCCCGACACCAAACGAGGGGCCGCACTCGTGCACGCACACGGAAGAACAAGAAGGTGGGGCAAAAAGTCAAAGCGGCACGACACAATACGCATATCAACACCATCTCATCCCATCGCAAAAAAAGAAAGGCTGGACATGAATGGCCCACGAGCCAGGCCACTGTGACACCGCAAATCTCTCTCCCCCGTCTCTCTCCCCGCAAAGAACCAGAAAACCCCAAAAAAACCCCCAAAAAACGAAAAAGAAACACACCTTTCCCATTCAAACTAATATTCGCAGTCCCCTGCACAACACCCTCCTCTCCCTCCTCATCCCTCTCACCCTCCGCATCCTCCTCATCTCCCACCTTCTTCACTTCCTTCGAAAGGGGCGAACTCCCATTCGGCTTCGTTGCCCCTCCTCCTCCTGGTGTGTTTTTTCCTTTTCCGCTTGCTTTTCCCGTCGCAGAAGTAGAGGTGGGGTTAGCAGGCGGAGTAGACGTGGGGTTGGCAGAGGGGTTTCCAGGAGAAGGAGGGAGAGGAGCAGAAGAAGTAGTAGTGGGACCCTTGGATGCACTCAAAATTCCTTGCCAGCGCTCTACGAGCCCCTTCGCCCTCTCTCGGAACTTGTACTCTCCATCTCGGGGCACTTGGGATTCGGTGAGTGCTGCGATGTGGCGCATTACTTTGCCGATTTTCGAGAACTGTTTGGTGGAAGGTGGGGGTTAGTCTATGTTTTCGAGGGGGAAGGAGAAGGGAAAGGGGGGAAGGAGGAAGGAAGGAGGAAGGAAAACGTACCTGTAACTGCTCAATCGTAATATTCTCGCAATCTTCTACAGTCTTGAATAGCTTATCAAGGTCCGGCATGTCCTATATACACCCTTAACAACTCTCCTCACAAAAAAAAAAAGAAACGAAAGACGCACCTCATCCTTTGGTGGAGCCTTCCCGCTCAAAAACGTCTTTTGCAATTTATGACGCCAATCCCTCACTTTCACCGACTCCGGATCGTCTTTCCCTACCACCAAATAAACCGAACATCAGATCCCGATAACGCGCATACACCCACATACTGTATACTCACCTTCGTCGCCCTCCGAGTCCTTCTTGGCCTTTTTAGCAGGAGGCGGGGATCCACCTGCCTTCTTCGAACTCGAGCCCCCATTATCTTCAGCACCACTCGCCGACCTCGCATGGTGGTCTCCCTCATCTTCCGACTCTACAACCGTCGCCTTGCTCTTCGCGCTCGCCCCATTCCGTTTCGCGCTCTTCGTCCCACCACTACCGCGTTTAGAGACAGCGCTAGCTGACTGGTCGTCCTTGTCTTTCTTGGTGGTGCCGGACGTCTTGGGCTGTTTCTTCGCCCTGCTCGATACGACCCCACTCGCGCTCTTCTCCTCCCGTTTCCTCTTCTTGGACGTGGTGGTAGAGGAAGACGCAGCAGCGTTCTTGCTCTTCTTATTTTTGCTCCGGCTCGCTGTGGACCCCTCCTCCTCCGAATTAGCGGCATCGTCATCGTCATGCGGCTCGAGTTGGTCCACTTCGGCGTTAGCTTCCTCGTCCTCCTCTTCAGCCGCCTCCGCCTCCTTCTTCTTGAGCCACTCGGTAGGATCTTGTGCGATTTTGTAGGCTTCGAGGATGTCCCCGCTTTTGCCGCCCTTCTTTTTGGGTTCGGTGAGGTAGGCGGTTATTTCGTGCGGTTGGAGGCGGGACATGTCTTTTTCGACTAGCCAGGCGCTGTGGGCAAACGACCGAACGAGCGAGGAGGAGAGAGAGTTAGAAAGGAAGGAAAAGGAAGAGGAGGAGGGGGCAAACGTACTGGTCACCCATAGGAAAGAACCGAACACAGTAAAAAGTCGTCTTCTTCCCCGCCGGACGCTCCGCTGCCACTTTCTCAGCTACAGCTTCCGGGTCCACCACCTACACATCACCCATTCATCCATGCATTCATTCGTGAGTCAGTTGGGGTCGTTTGACGCGTAAAGAGAAAACTTACGATACCAGGCCACGGAGCGTACCCCCTCACTTTGCCCAGGACGATATCACCCAGAGTATACGTGACAGCATCTCTCGACCCTCCTTTCCCCGCAGCTCCTCCACCTCGTCTGGCGCTCATATTCCAAGGTACGTAGGTATCCTTTTCTCTTCTCGTCGGGTCAACAGCAAGCAGCAGCAACACGCAAGTAAGTCACGTCAAGCACCCCAAGCCCAGATAGCTAGCTAGATAGACAAGTCGACGACGGTAGAGAGAGGAGGACGAGACAACAAGAGGCAAGTCGGGTAGGCGCGACGGGTGGTGACAGTCCAGTCAAAGAGCGGTTTGGGTCCCCCCTACACAATCCGCGATTCCAGTCACGCTTTCCACGCGGCACGCGGTTGACTTTGCCCACGGAGGTCTGTGCGCACAAGACTCAGAGGCACGTGCCGGGCCGAGGTGGTGCCGGGCCGTGGGTCGGAGGTGTCGGTGCTTTTGCGTGGCGTTGCTTTGATCATGAGCGGGGCAGGTAATGCAAATGGCTCTAGGGAGGTAGGGAACATTGTGTCTCGGTGTCCATTGATAACTCGCAGGAGTCTCGAGAGCTCGTGGCCGCTAACGTTGCGTGGCCATAGCGAGCTCAGCTGCCCAACGTTCGAATTCCAACGTATGTACTAGTCTTAACGCACCATGAACAGCAGCGTACAAATCGACCCTGCGAATGACCTCTTCCAACGTGCTATTTTCACATTGATACGGTTTGCGCTGAACCAGAGCTCACTGACCTATGTTTTCCAGGCATGCATGCCTGCTTTATTTTACTGGGAGAAGGGGAAGCGTAATGATCGACAAGAGTTGAGATCTCTCGGTTAAAGTTAGAATGGAAAAGGCGTCCGTACGTTCCCCGTAGATTAAATCTGCTTTGAGCCGTCCCAATTCTAGACCAACGTGTTCACCATCAAACTGGCCTCAGGACTCACAATCGAGTAGATGTCTTCTATATGTTTCTGTATCTCATAAAGGCTTGAACCGAACGAGCGTCAGGGGAGCATGGGCTTACAACCCGATTAATCAATCAATCCAAGCCCTGCTCTCTGATTCAATCGCACCGGCACGCTACTATTTCCAAACACCGAGTGCACCAGAGAGTCCGTCCGACCGATGGGGAGGCAGTTCGAGGTTCGCAGTTCGCAGTTCGAAGTTCGCGGATTGACTTGGAAACGTTAGTCGGTACGACTGCCATGACTCTGGGTCAGGCTCGTCCCCGTTGCAAGGTAATGTAATTGTTGCTTGACCCTCCCCGGACCTCTCGACCTCTTAACTTCAAGTTCCTCCTTCCTGAAAGCTGTCCGAGTCGGCTCTGGCAAGAGTCATCCGATCATCAAGACCCAAAGTAGCTAGTCTCTGGAAACTTGCACACGGGCTGGCAGGTACGGAGGAAGTCAACGCTCAGGGTACACAGTACACTTACAATATGGATTCCTGGTGCTACTGTTGAGTCTCTACGAGCACGGTACTCGACAATAGCAGGCTCTGCTGCAAAGTCGGCGTTATGGGTAATCATAGCTGGAATAAGCTTGAGTGAAGTCGGTCGGCCCGTGGGAGAAAGGATTTTCTATCCGATCAGCCCAAGAATTTGAAACGAACGGCAACCTTTTCCCGCTCCCACCCCTTCAACCATGCCTCCCCCGTCCGACATTCGAAACTTCATTGACACCTCCGACGCGTTCTTACTCCAAGCTTTCAAGGCAAACCCTACCATTCATCTGATCAACCGTAGACTGACAATGGATCCAAGCTTTTACTAGGGCCAAGGGGCGCCTTCTCCACCAGGAAGATTTTGGCTCTGCTCAATTCAAACAGAGAGAAATCCTTGAGAGCTGTGGATCTCTCTCTCAACTTGATCGATGGAATCGCTCTCCCCGCCAACCACCGCAAGTTAGATGGCACAACTTTCGAGCGCATTCTTGACCGCGTCTTCCGCGGTCTTTTGATCCTAGCACATCTCCTCACATGCTTCAAACACAGCCGTTCTGACGACACCCAAACTTTAGAGGGTGATATCTACCCCCGAATCGTTGAATCGTGGTCCAACATCGCCAGTTGGTTGATCATGCTCGCTGAATATGCGAGTCAGTATTCCCGAACGGACGATATCCTCGGTTTATGCTCAGACGTTCTGCAAGGCATCGCGCACGAGGCCGATCACAACCCTCAAAAGTTGGAGTTGTTGTCTGCCCGAATCACAGGTGTTGCAATTTGCGCTCTCCTCTCTCAGTCTCCCGACGTGGGAGGACCGGTCGAGTGCGCCATTGTCGAGACCTTTTCATCCTTCGTTTCAACCATAGAAGGACGCCAGAACTTCATCCTCACCCTCAAATCGTTCAGCAAAACGAGAAGATACTACGTCATAGCTTCGTTGATCGAGTGCTCCGTTCAATTGGCCGCCATCCCCACGAACCGAGGGATCTCCAGAGCCACTATTGTCCAGCATCTCGATCGGCTGACGAAAGCGGTCGTTTTCCTGCTAGAAGCCGACGACGATCTCCTCCCTCCTCTCGCGAAGCTCACGTTCATCGAGCGCTGTGCAGCCTCATATACATCTATCGCAGAGGAGGCTTCTCGTGACACCAGCATCCGTGACGCCGAGCTCTGGAATCTTCTTTCAACGAGTACATCGACCTTCCTGGAAGAGCTCATCCTCAAGCACACGACGAACCCGTACAGTGCGCTCACCCGCGCACTGGACGGCGGGCTTTACACCTGCGTTGCACTCTGCCTCCTCAACCTCGAATCACGCGATGCCATTGAAGAATCGCTGTGTTCCTTCTGGGCGACGGCCAGCAACTATATGTTCTATACAAAAACCTGTCGCGCGTGGGGCATTTCCTCCAAACCCGATCGAAACCAGAAATTGTGGGAACGGTACCCCCAGGAGAAGTATCCCATCATGGCTGGCTTCATGAACTCACTCGAAGTCGGGTTGCTGCTACGCGGACAGCCCGAGGATCTGGTGAACATGTGCAGTAATGTAAAGGTACGTTCTCAACGTCTTTGATGCCTCGATTCAAATTCGCTGAGCCCACATTTGCTTAGCACCACGAAACGTCGAATGGAGTCTCCAAGGGGAGAGATCCGTCTGATCTGTCCATGAAGCGCTGTAGTAGATGTCACCTGGTCCAGTACTGCTCTCGCGAGTGTCAGATCGAAGACTGGCGCGCTTTTCACTCGAGGGAATGCCGAGTCTTGTCCCGACTCTACCATGGTACGCCCTCCCCTTTTCCATTACGACCGATCTTCAGCATGTTAATATGGTACAAGGAGAGCATAGTTCAGAACGCGTTTGGCCCCCTTTCTCTCTGCGACGGGATCAGCTGAAGGTGATCTGCCGCGCTATGAGAAACGTTCCAGTATCTTCAAGCCTCAGTAAGTCAGTTAGCCCCCTCCCCGCTCACTCATCCGGACTCATAGCTTGACCCGTACCAGATTCTCGTGTCATTCTCTTCGATCACACACAGAGCCATAGAGCACATCAAATCACGATGACTACCCCAGTCGCCGCGCAGCGCCCAAACATCTGGAAACGCATCAACGGAGTATGGGACTCTAGGGTTGAGGCGTGCGTGCAGAGCGTACAAGAGAGCTCCGAAAGCATCTTCATGGCTGAAGCTGCCTTTGCGTATGGTAGCGATCAAGTCGTCTATGCGTTCGCGACCTTGAAGGTTGATGATGCCGTAGGGGAGCGGAAACGGTTCAGGATATTGAACAGCGTATTTCGACTCGGGTGAGTATTTCATTGATATCATACAGTCGGGCAGACACAGGGCTGATTCCTATGCTTTGAGACCGCCGTGCCGTCAGTTTGGCTTGTCCTGGGTGCTCGGGAAACCCCCAAAAGCCGTTGCTGGTCCCAATGGTCAGAGGGTGGATATACACGAACTCGGTGTGACATTCAACGCATGAGATTGTAGCCGTGTTTCTTCTATGTCTCACCGCAGAATAATAACCCGAGTGGCCGATTGGGCTCAATTGTGGTCAGAAAAATCGTTTCATTCCAGCAATCGAAGGACAAAGCGCACAATGGCCTGTCCCAATGTGGCGGGCCACGCCATCAGAGCGCAGGTCCACTCGACGCAAGGAACAGGATTCAAACACCGCTTTGTGTGCTTTTGTTCGCCTACTTAAAGGGAGCGACAGACGAGTCCCTTTCATTTTCATTTTCACTTTGAACCCACCGCCGTTCTCTCGCTTCAAGCCCCTTTCGACCAGGCACGAAACTTCCTTCACAGGCCGCGGCGAGTCATGTACCGAAATTCCTACACCTTGCCTGAATACGGCTACACAAGGATCATCGCAAACTGCATCACAGGCCTACATAAACGGGACCAAAAGTTCATATATGACTTTAACCTCGATTCCCTACTGAACGGCGGGCCCAACGTGGGTCTAAACCTTTACTTTAAAGAGCAAGGCCACATCCCCTCCTTCATTTCCCGTTGGGACTACCAGCTCGAAGACGTCTTTGTATTGTTCTCGAAATCCAAAGAACGTGTCGAGTCCCTCCCAGAAGACTCGTTTGAGCGAAGAGATGCGTTGGAGCAGCTCAAGGGACGACATGACTGGTTCCTTGATATTTTGGAAGCGTATCTACTCGAACTGGACGTGTTTCTGTGGCTGAAATGCCACTTGGGCCTATTCAGGGGTGGCATGACCGAGTTGAAAGTGGCGAGGGTGGCTAGGATTAATGCTATGCTCAGAGAGATGGTCAAGTTCAATGCTCGTTTTGACGAAGAAGAACGGCCGGAAAACAAGGTTTATGTTGATATGGATCTGGAACTTCGTTGGGCTGATCTTGGAATACCATCCTACTGGTCGTGAAGCACCAGCAAAAAGTAAGTTTTCTAGATCATCTTAGTTATCCCTTACGATAGTAGCCTAGAGAGGAACAATCGTAGAGGGGTTTTAGTCAATATTCGTGAACCACACATTGTTTAATACATGATTGCATTCGAGCCTCGAACAAATCTCCCTCTCCCATCTAGTGTATCTCCTTCACAGAAACGCTAGTTCCAACATGAGCGAGATCAGATTTAGCCCACCTGTTCCAATGATTCCCACCCAGGCCGACCCTGCTCGAGTTCGCCGGGTTCATCGCTGGGTTCGCAGTCGACTTGGCAGCGCCAGAGTGCCTCTCGTGCCACAGGTACAGCTCGTTAGCACCTTTTTCAGCCACTGAACGAGAGATCTCCTGTAGAGCTTGTGCGACGTTTGAAGCAGTGATAGTTCTCGCTGGGAGCGTTTCTGCGGCCTCAGCGCTTCCGCTGGGTGACTTGTCGTCTGAATCCTTGGGTGACTCTTGTGAAGTCGGATCCAAAGGCTTTTCGGTATTACGCCACCCAGAGCCGATGGCTTCCTTCACCGAAGCAACTGCCGCAGCAACACATAGATCTGTAAAGCCCGGAGTCAGCCCTCATGTGAAGATGAGCTCGGAATAGCCTTTGGAATACTGACTTTTGAGATCTGATCCTGAGAATCCATCTGTTTTATTGGCTAGCGTGTCAAGATCCACCCCATCGTCAAGTGTTTCGTCCTTGAGGTATGACTGTAGGATGCCTGAATCCTCAAAGATCAGCAAGGTAATAGACGGTAACAGTAGTTGATCATACTCTTTCGCATTTCTGTCCCGGGCATATCCACTAAGACCCGACGAGGCAGCCGACGAAGGATAGCCAAGTCCAAGTCAAACGGCTACAGAAGGTAATGTCACAATGGAGGTGATGACGATCCTTGACGAAAACCTACCCTATTTGTCGCTCCTACCATCACAATATTGTTCTCCCTATTTCTTTTGGAAGATCGTAGGCCATCCATATTCTGTAAATAGTTCGTTCTCTATCAAATTGAAGATCACGAGAAATGGAAAGGGATCTCACCTGCATAAACTCGGTGAGCTGCCAGAGGAGGGTAGCAAGGATGAGTCAAATGCGTGGCTAGATGAATTAAAACACTTACCACATTGCGCTCCCATGTCTTGATACAGTCCGTTCTCCTACTGAATAACGAATCTATTTCGTCTATGAAGACAATGCAAGGTGCAATGCGATGTGCAAGTTCCTGCTCGTGAATCAGATCATGCCTCGGGGGAGGTAGGGAAGGAAGGGAGCTCACGAATACAGCGGCGACCGTCTTCTCCGACTCCCCAACCCACTTGTTATAGACGTCGCTGGGTTTGATGTGGAGCATCTTGGCGTGACTTGCTTTGGCTAACGCTCTGCAAAGCATCGTCTTTCCCGTACCAGGGGGGCCGTATAAAAGGACACCACCAATGGCTTCCTTAGCCAAGATGCCCGAGCTGAAGTAACTGGGGTAGAGAAGAGGTAATGTGACGATGGTCTTCAAAGAATCGACGATATTCTCGTCCAGACAGACGTCTGAGAATGTGGTAGAGATATCATCTGCAAAGAGAATGTTTCATATTTGTAGAACATTAGATCTAATTCGCAGAACCAAGCTCACCTGTGTCCACGATGCAGCCAAGAAGGTCCCTTGCGTGGTCTGAAACGTCTTCGTAAGTATCCTTCTCTGGCTCCTTGTCATCACTTTCCGCCTTGGAACGGCCACCGTCCCAGTCTCGTCTCTCATTCTGACGCCGTTCGAGGATCCCATAGGCCTCGGAAACAAGGTTGGAGGCCTTTGGTCCAGAAGAGGATCTGCGAACCATGAGTCCTCTCGTAATTTTGACAATGTCGGTGGCATCGCTAACGTCCAGTAACGGGCCGGAGCCAATTTGTGAGCTGGGTTGCCAATGTCAGCCACAATCTAAGTACGTAGCCACATGGGACGAACCTTTTAGACAAAGCTCCATCTAATGCTTCATCCTCGAGAGAAATCCCTTCTCGCTCCAAACATATTCTCAGCAGGGCCTCGTTCACCCTCCCTATCTTCTCCGACTTCGACCTCTTCTGCCACGCGCTGTCCATGGTCCCCGACTTGATGTTCTTCGCAAAAACCGAAACTGCCAACTTCTCGGAGCTCAATGTATCCATTTTGACTGAGTCCCACTGTGCGTCGGTAAGTTGGGCATCGTTGATGGCGACAGGCCTCGAAGGTGGCGAGCCCCAACATGAGTGGCAGGTACATAAGAACCCAGGTGATCTGTGATGAATGATGGAGGTGCGTGCATGTGTAAAGAGGCAATTGAGGAACACGTAGTTCTGTCGAGACGACATAGGGCTGCTTCCGATGAGAAGAGCTTCAGAGTCATTCGTGGATCCAAAGACGAGTACTGTGGTGTGCTTGGGAGCGGTATCGTTGGGCTGAGTTGGCGTGGCACTTCTCTCTTCCGAAGTAAGTTCTCCGACTGATTCCGAGGAAGTCGCTTTGTCGGGGTCATCGGCGCAGCGCATTTCATAAAGCGCCCGCAAGACGTAGGCCAGCAAAGGTCGGCCAACGCCAACAATATATTGAAAGTCTCTGAAGTAAACGATGCGTCGGGCTGGCCGTGATTCATGCGATTGCTGTACCTCCTCGTTGGACGATAGGTCGGCAGGCTGAATGTTAAGAAGGGCGTCCACTAGTCGACGCATGCGTTCACCATGAGCCGAAGGGACCTTGGCCTCCTCCTTTTTTTCCGCCTCTTTTTCTACCTCTGTTTCCGCCTCTTTTCCTGCAACATATCCGCCATAGTCTGACAGCGCATCAACGTAGGCGGATGCGGAAGCAACCGTCGAGGGATACAGCTCCTCCAAGATGCGACCAGCTGAAGGAGTATACCGGGCACCAATCTAAGCAAGTTTGACAGGAGCGACGGAGTGGAATCACACACCTTCTGTTCCCAATAGTCCATATCGTCCCATAGCGAGCTCGAGTGCATCAAGGACAACAACATCCGCCTCGTGTGTCGCCGCCACCCGTCTGACGGCCTCGTCGATAATGCATGCTCCCTCCAGAGTTGGACAAGACAACACGAGACATTTCTCGGAGGGGATATCGGCGACTGGGGTATCAACTGCACGAGGCTTTTCAGCTTCGTAGAACGCGAGCGCTGTTAACGTCTCCAGTTCCTCTAGGACGCCGTCTGAGAATTCGAAACATGGCGGGAGAGATTCATCCTTATCGAGGGACGAGGTCTCGGATACAACGGTGGGTGGATGCGGCTGAGGCGAAGACCAGAGGTAGCGGTCAACAAAGGCGGGTGGGATCATCGCCTAGAATGGTTCGAACTTCAGTTGGAGGTAGTGAATACAAGGGATTGAAGTCAGATGAAAGCTGCATCCTATTTATATTAATCGTCACATCCCAGAACCATACAAACGTGATCCTTCGCTATCGCGATCGAAGTCAGTACAGTGCTGAGAAATAGCCATATGGCAATGCCCCAACAGCCCAACGAGCGCTCTGACAGCAGCGGGTTCCCTTAGCTTTTGGTGATACCACCGCTCTCGGTTGAAACCCTTATCGATCCAGCGAGTAAACACACCATTTTAGATCGATACGTGTTTTGCGGTCCCACACAGGACCGAGAATTGTCCTGGGGTCAACGAAGCGACGCAACGAGGCATTAAACGCCCATTGCACAGGTCTTGGCGTCATAGCCAAGTCCCTGAAACAGACGCCGAAATGTCGAGGAAGAACGCTGAGTAGCACGTCCAGCGTCAAACCATGTCACCGTGTAAACCCTACCTACACAGCGAGCGGAGCACGACGCGCCTTGTTCGTGTAGAAGCCTGATATTCAGATAAACCTGTTCATTGGTGCAGTGAAAAACCAAGCGATACACAGCTATCGATACCTGTAACGCGAGGGTCAATCCACTTCACCAGCCGAGCGAAACGCCCGCGAAGAAAAGAAGGACTGACTGACATTAAACCTTGATTCCAGTAGGGAAGTCGAAAACTCCGGTCGGATCGTACTGTTTCTTCAGCGTCTTCAGACGGGCTAGATGTTGCTTATAATATAGATGCTCATCTAGAAAACAAGGCATCAGAGTTCATCGAGTTGTCGTCGGAACGATGCTATGAAGAGGACTCACGGTTTGCTAGCCTATCGTCAACATAGTTCGGGTAAGCGCCGTAGTCCCAATTTGCTGCACTATTCCTGACGATGGCGTCAACCATCCCTATATAGTGAGCATGCTGTTAGCCTCTCCTGCTCCTCCTGATTAAAAAGGAAACGAGAACTCACCGTCCAAGAATCCGAATCCTTGACTCGGGAACGGTGGCCTGTTTCCATTCGAATAAGTATAAAATTGAATGATGAACAACCCATCTCGATGCGCAAAAGCGTTATCGTCCTTTGGTATAGCGGAAGCAGCGGAATTGGCTCCGCCTAAGAGGCCAATTTGTAGGAACCAGCCCTATATGAATCGTCAGCCAATCACCCCATTCGCGATTCGAGGTGGTCCAGGAAGAATCAGACTCACCAACCCACTCAACCCAACGCCTTCACTCCCCAAGTAATCCATCCACGCCTTGCCTGCACTCTCACGAATCCCCGTCTTCGGAATCACAAGACTTTTCGCATAAAACGTATCCCTCTGCGTCCACGGTTCGTTCGTCGCCAAACTTCCCCCAGCAAGGTTAGTCGCGCTATTCAAATAAGTGCCAACATCGAAACTGTTCCATCTTGGCGCAGTCATTTCCGACAAGAACGGCTGCAGAACTTGATCCAGTTGGTTTCGAGGGCCGTACCAACCACCCGCGATTCCAAAGGTCACGTAGCCTTTCCGTTCTCCGGGCGTTAGGACCACTTCGATTCCGAGTTGGCTGGGCAAGGAGGAGGTGGAGCTTGTAAATTGTTGGTATGTTTGGAGAGCGGATGAGGCGGCAGCGGTCGTGAGGTGCCAGTTGTAAGAGTAGATGGTTGCGGAGGCGGGCGCAGGATAGGTGCGAACGGTCGTGGAGGTAATGATTCCGAAAGACGCTCCGGCACCACGGAGGGCCTGCAAAAGAGGGAGAATGTCAGACGCCCACCATTCATAGTGGTATACAGAAAGTTGAAAGTCGCGTAGAAGAGACATGGGACACGAAGACATGCGAAGATGCGAGAGGTGGATAAAACGAACAAGTACAACATACCCAGAACAGATCTGCATTTATGTCCTTTGAAGCCCTCGCAACCGTTCCGTTCGCCAAAACCACGTCGACACCAATGACAGAGTCGACTGCAAGTCCCCATAAGCGGGTCGTGAACCCATATCCACCGAACGCTGGACAACACTATGAACCTCCGAGCTTCGATAACCGATGAATAAAACTCACCGATGTGTCCACCCCACCCAACGTATGCACATGTTCCATGAGGTAACGCTCTCCCATTCTGATTCAGTACCTTGATGATATCTCCCAAACGAGCTCCCACCCCGATGATAGCAGTTTGGGTGGTAGGGTCATAGGTAATGCTATTGAGATTTTGTGTGTCGATGACATAGGAGCTATTCTTGCCTCCTAGTCCCGAGGCAACGTAGCTGTGCTACAAGCAAATAATGAGTACTCTGAGCTAAGAAGGACAACTGGCCAAGGCATACCCCACCGCTTCTGGCCACGACGTTGACATTGCTCTCGTATGCAACTCGCACGATTTGCGAGACATGTTCGATGGTAACCGGGTATGCGACAATACGAGGTACATAAGTATACCTCAGATTGACTATCAACGAAGTTCTGCAGTTAGGATTATGCTCGTATCATGAAGAGATCTAGACTCACAGGCTTCACTTGCGGCTGGGAAATCGGGCTGGCCAGAGTACGTATAGTTGAATCCACTTAGTCCTGGAACAGCTTGAGCTACAACCTGAGGAGAAACACCACAGAACGCGAGCAAAAGTACGAGGAAGGAGCCAGTCAAGGGTATTAACATCGTGGAGCAGGAAGCATGGGCAAGAGGAATACTCACGTTCAAAAGGCTCCCGGCTAAATATCTGAGGTTTCCTGGAGCTTCGAATCACACCTTGTACGACTCCTTCGCGCGATGCAATCACGCATGGAGAAAGATGCTTCTATTACCGAGAATAAAGGTGGTATGACCCGCAATGGTCCCCTCTCATTTCGTGATATGGATCGACCTGAGAACCGAACGTTTGAACGTCGGCGCCGGCAGGCATGGTTCATGCGTCACATTGGGTCGAGAGCGCGTCCAGCACCAGGAGTAGTAGAATCAGTGAGACTCTGAGGATTTGAGCCAATCTGAGGTATGGTGAAGACCCAGGGCGAGGGTGCAAGGTCATCGTGGACGATTAAGGCTTTAAGGCTGACGACGCCATTGCCGTCGCGCTCTGATGGAATTGACAAGACGCTTTACAAGGAAAGAATTTCACACAGCCACTCAGGTTCTTTGGCTGCGGCTCAAACGGGTCCATCCGGGTCGGAGTCAGGACTGCGCAGTAAGTTGGAGGTCGGAGAGTCAAAAGGAAGTTAATGTGTAGGGAAGCAGTATCTAGAGCTGGAGGATTCACAACATGACTGTGACCTTTTTCTAGAGATCACTGGCAGACCGGGACTCGGGGAGATACGATGCATACCCAAATCTCCACTGGCAGCTGTCATTCTAGCTCTTATACTGCCCTCTCCGTGGCCTCACCCCGTCAGAGTCCATCAACGCGACAAACGTAAACCAAAGTCCCTGGACACTATAGTGGACAGGTTTACTCNAAGAGCGAAATTTTTCAGGCTTGCCATTTTAGGTAATTTGCTGTGCAGCACCGCCTCCACATCATTCAAACGGCGCGAGCCATTGCGAGTCTGCGACGCTCAGCCCAGGCCCAGGGACTACCTACTGAAAGATGAGAAATCGACTCATTGAGAGAGAAAGGAAGTCATTAAGAGAGTCATTGTGAAAGGTGGTTGTCAAACTCATTGGGACTCAGTGAAATACCCAGCTCGAGCTCTGATAAACCCGGGAACTGGTTCGGTACTACCCTGTATTTCAGGCGAACTGGCGTGCGGGCAGCTGTGACTCAACTTGAGATAGACCACTAGTTTGCCTCAGCTGGAAACAAGTCCTCTGAGTGCTCAGTGAACTTGAAGTTGCTTGAGCCGGCTTTGCGTTCGAACTCACGGAGGTCGAGGTATTTTGGGACCTGTCTGAGGAGCTAACTTGAAGGNAGGAGCTTTCTTACGCTGAGAAGTTTGTCCCTGTCATGAATGCAAGATTCTGTTGGACTGATGAAAAATATAAAGGCTTAGGATGAGNNAGGNCTTAAGTTATTTCGTTTTCCGGATATTCTTACCGGTGTAGTAAATAGNGGAAACTCAGTGATCTTATGGGTTGGAGGTTTAAGCCACACAGGAACGGGAGATGGTATTAAAACTTGGCGCAATGCTGCTATCAGGACGTGAGGACACAACTCAATCAATGAACTCAACACGGGCACCGGTGTCCAGGTCTGCCCGTGAGGGCCATTATTTCCCAGAATCTCAGAAGCTCGACAAAAATACTCAATCAATGGCATGACCCTTTTCCGAGCTGTCGGGGTTCCGAATGGCGAGGTTCTTGCGTGGCGATCTTCAGCTTTCGATGTGTAAAATCGTGAAAACACCACATAGTCTTTTCTAGTGAAACATATCTTCGCAAATACGTCTGTACGTGTAAGCTTGGAAGGAAGACCTGATTGAGCCTGATGTGATATGAGGGTCACCGTGAGCGAGGTCAGACACTGCCGGACTTGGCGGAACGAACGAGGTGTGCCACGAGGTGGCGGTTAACGTTGACGGGGAGCTGAAGTAGGCATGTGTACCCAGTTCCCTGGTGGTGGACAAGTTCGACTTTGATCTGGAAGTTGTCCGGTAGGCTAAGTTATCTTTGTCTTTAGCGGCGCACGGACCTATACAGCTGGTTTCAATTTCATTGATCCTATTCCAGAGTGTCGCAAGTCTGCTGCGTCTTGTGTCGTAGGAAAGGTTCATTCCGGTCCTAGGAGAGGTTAACGCACGGACCCAGTTTACAATGTCCACACACAACCTGTCAAAGGCGAAGACCCTAGCGAGAAGGAACTGGCACAACGAAAGAGTCTTATTGACAGATCCTCGAGGCTTCCTAGCTAGATATTTGGCGAATTTGAATGCCAGCCTGCAGCTGCAGGCAGTTGTTACGAAATTAATTTCTGGACTGCCAGTGACAGAGAAATGGTGGTCGCAAGAAAAAGCGAGGATTAGGGGAGGACTTGCCTAAATAGCGTGGTTCACGTGAAGCCGTTAGGGCCGGCCTCACGGAGCACCGGAATCAGTTGCGGGTTGCGGGGTCGTTGGCATGCCCGAATCCTTCTCATAACCACCATGTCCCCAACAGACGAACCCCAAGCACCGACTCAAAGGGCTGAGGTGCCTCCACCGACAGCAAACGACATCAGCGACAACATCATCTCTGACCCTCCCCCACCCTATCCATCTCCACGTTCAACAAGACGCACGCGACGCTCTCCACGGAATAACCGCCAACTGCACTCCATCCACACCCAAATCCCATCTGTAGACTCGTATTCTGAGCAGGAGAATTTGCTTAATGCTGCAGGTGGTGCTGGGGAGCATAGCTCTTCGTCAGGGCCGAATACAGATGACAGCGAAGAGCAGGCACCGTTCTTATCTCCTACGACGACCGCAGGTGGTCTCCTACGCAACCCCAACCTCCACCCTCACCACCAGCGCAGGTCCGGTAGGCCGAGGTCACTCTCACACGCAAGCACCCTATCGGCCGCTCCCTCTCTCGCGCAGACCGTGCTCTCTCTATTCGAGCAGGATGCAGACAATCACGATGGCGTAGAGGGCGCTATACATTTACCTCAGGATGACAGTCTCGAAGAACGTCATATTGAGAGTATGATGGAGGATCATGACGGCATGTCGTTAGATTTCTCTGGTAGGAGGAGTGGGTTTGATAGAGGAGGTGGAGGGTGGACGTCTATGGCCGGTTGGAGACGGTATTTCAGGCCGATGGGGCGGGCAGTGTATTACCGCTCCCTCGTGCACCTTCTCTTCATCAACTTCCCCTACGCACTCGCAGCTTGGGTGTACCTCTTCGTCTTCACAGTCGTACGTAGCCCCTCCTCCTCTTTGCTGTTCCGTTCGGGTACCTAACCTGTTTTTGTAGAGCGGGACGACCCTGCTGGTAGCTTTACCTTTAGGCGCCCTCCTGTGCTTCCTGAACCTCTTAGGCGCACGGGCCTTTTCGAGAGGCGAACTGGCGCTCCAAACGAGGTTCCACAGTCCGCTGTCGTACCCCGCACCGTACCCACCCCGGCCGATCTTCACCCGTTACCGTGAACCTACGACGGCTGAAATCGAATCAGGACACCTCGCTTCTGGAAGGTCTAGCCTCGTCCCAGAACCTTCGTTCTACAAAAACAGTTATGCTATGGTGAGTGTCACATTCTATTCACATCCTTGTAGACTGTCCAATCTCGTTGCTGATTGTGTTCTTTGCACGCTCATGGCGTCATAGTTTACTGACCCGACGTCGTATCAAGCGCTCTTCTATTTCATCGTCATCAAACCGGCTATCACCCTCAGTCTACTGTTGTTCATCCTCATCTTTGTCGTTCCTGCGATGGTTCTTATCGTACCTGCGCCTGCTGCGTTGCGCGCGGTGAGGAGGTTGGGGAAGTGGCAGGCGAATATTGCGGTGGAGGGTTTGTACCATGCTGTTCGATGATGATTGCCCCTTGCAGTATGGATTAGACGACTAGGGTTGATCTATGGGTTTGTACACCATATATGAAAAGGAAACTGTTCTTTTGTTGTGTCTCTTCGAATTCGTATCCTTGTCGCCTTTCTGTGACCTCTGTTCAAAAATTCAACTTCGAAAGGAAACGACTGGTAGGTTTTTGATCAGGTCAACTGACCTTACTCAAAAATCTTCCTCCCCAGGACGCTGGATAGACATGTTTGATACCCTATACTTTTTCCGAGTTCTGGCAGATGTGCCCACAGACCTCAGTGAAGGTTTCGATCGCGAAATCATCGACAAACGTAAACCCTGTAAGTGCCACGCAAAGGTGGCCCGCGGGCCGCTAGGCGCTAGCCCAAGTACCTTGATGTAGGCTGTGCCAGTTCATCTGACACCGACATCAGGATTCAGAGCAATACCTTGAATTTTGGGATGTCATACCGCCACCGGGCGCTTCTTTGAATTTAAAAAGAGCAGGAGTCCCCAATCAGTGTGCATTCTCATTCCCTGTCCCCCCTCCCTCGATAACACACCACGACTATTCAGCCATGGAACGGCAATGGGCAGAGCCCGTGGAGCAAATGCATGGCAATATGAAGGACTGCCTGGATTCCTCTCAGCACTCTGGCCATGTCACACCTTCAACGGGGGGTCGGGAAGACTACACCTCCCAACCAGATCATCTTCTCCGTGTACTGCCCGAGGAGCGACTCCCGCATACACAAGCACAGACGAACAGAAGTGAAAGAATGGTGTCGGGGTCAGTTCGGGATGGCAGCTCTGAGTCTCTGAGGGGAGACAACTCATCGGTACGGATTGTTGATTAGTTATTGTCAAGAGGGTGAAGTGATACTTTTTCTCAGAACGATATTCTCCGAAGCATTTCGACACAAGTACAAGGCATGTCGACACAACTTCAGCAATTTGGCGCGAAGCTGGATCAGCTCTTGCTCCATCGCGAACCGGGGGATTCGACGTCTACGGCCATACAATGTCACACAGCAAATCTTTCATATCACAACTCATTTAACAAGGCCGACGTGCACAAGACTTACAACAATTCGAATAACGATAATTCGACACGGATCCGTGGCGACGAGGGGACAACTTCGTACCATACCCATTTCCCAGACAGTGCAGAGGCGACTCGAAGGGATTTAGAGCACGAAACAGAAAACCTAGAAAGTGAGTGGATCACATGATATACCGCAGCTCGGCCCACTCAACAAGGTTTATCTTCCAGCTACTCATACGTTAAGCGCCAGCGCGACGTGGTCGAAAGCTCACGAAAATTCGCCTCCTGCTCCATCGAAGAGGGGGTCAGTTGCGAACCACAATACGCCTCTCTCTGACTGCGAAACGCCAGAGTCCCGCAACGATTCTGGTGGCCCTCAGCCCTTCAGAGGTCACAACGACCTTGAGGCACGTCCTGAGGCCGAGACGGCTGGGAGTAGCCTCCGACGACGACTGTTGCGGTTCTTTTGCCTCCAGGTAGATGCACCTTTCATCGCTTCATGACACAACATTATGCTTCAGTGTACTGTGAGAACATAAGATTATCGATCCATACCTTGAGGGCACATTCTATCCCATCTGCAAAACAGACGTCTATCTGCTTTAGTGTACTGTATTGTTATATATTGTGAATTGATACCTCGATGGTGCAGAAATAGAGCGCAGGGCGGCCACAAGAATCATGCATGGTCGGTGAAGCGAGGCAGAAGATGGAAATTCGTGCCAGTAGGCTCGAAGGAGGCGTCACTTGACCCCGAGGTTACGAGAACTGTTCTTCAGCTTGCAAAGCGCCGAGTACGCTGCGAGAAATGAGGAGAATTGACGAGACTTTCCATTGTGAATGTATTCCCCGGCACTGCAAGATGACCTTGGTTTGGTGTTCAAACTTGGATCATGCCAACCAGAGGTGAGAAAGAGCGAGCATGGTGTCCAGCCTGTTGCATTCAGTGGTCAAGAGATGGTATAAATACAAATTACAACTCGTCTCGGCTTGGGTTTGAGGTCCATAAGCTCCACATCGAAGACCAGAGCAGAGTTGGCTGGGATAATGTCGATAATGTCCCCAAAGTTACGTTCACCTGTAGTTGTGTTATGTTGCGATTCAGAAAGTGAATGGAGTAGAGGACAATTGGCACGGACCGTAAGTCTTCGCCGCAGGGATGGTGAGCGTTCGCTTCTCGCCAACGCACATCACTTGGAGACTTTCGTTCCATCCCTTAATGACCTGTCCGACCACGACTTTACTAAACGACATTAGCTAGTGCTCGAAGCAGATGAGATTTCGAGAACGTACGAGTCAACTGAAGAGGCTGCTGTCCAGCTCGTCCTTCAACTCCCTATCCACGGCTTCCAGTTCCCTTCGAGCCGCCGGCACGAATCCTTCACGAGGCGGGCGTCTTTCGTTGTGCAGTCAACGGCGTAGGCTGCTCAGTGCTGATAGACTCATATAACACTTGTTGTAGGCGACTAGGCCTACAGATATCTAGCGCCAGACACCATCGGAGTAGACATCATGAACTTCGGGGACGGAATCTTTCTCTGGTTCCCAGACAGCGAAAAGCCATGAAAATCTGCTGGAAGACATATAGGTTCTTCCTGGGAGATCCAGCGGATTTCGACGATATACCGTTCCGACTCCTAGTGACAAAACTGTATCGGCATCGACGTACTGGGCCGTGGCTACCTCCGGAATTGGTAAATACGAGAAATGTTGTCGATTCGCCTTCATCGAGCTGAGTTCGGCGGATCTGATTTGGTTTGCGGTGGATCTGTTGGCCCCGGGTGAATCACTGAAAGCGAAATGGAGGGAAAAGAGGAGTGGAACTGAGAATTCCCACTCAGTGAAGCGGAATGAAGCGGACGAAGCAGACTCGGCATTTGCCGCAGGGCTGATACCGTGCCCAGCCACCTCGCCGCCATCGTTGTTCGTCGTTCCAACGACGTTGCTCACCTTTCACAGTGCCTCCTGGCAATCAACAACTGGATGGTGACATTGGCTGGCAGTCCCGAAAATGAAGGTTAGAGGGCTCGCCCTTACCTTAAGTGCATGCAAAAGATTCTTTAGACCTCTCTTTATGACTTGCTCCCCGTTCTGTCGGGCGTTGACGACGCTATAAGCCTCTCGCCTTGGACAGCTGAAAGTCAACGTTAGTTTCAATCAGATCTCCCGCCCCCACCCGACTTACAACAACCTTGAGGCACGTCCTGCGGACAAAACGTCTGGGAGCAGCTTCCGACAACGACCGTTGCAGTTCTTTTGCCTCACGACAGATTCTCCTTTCATCGCTTCATGGCGCAACATGAGCCTATGCTTCAGTGTAAGTAGGTTCTCGGCATGTCTTGTGGGCACATTTCTCTGATACCTCAAGGGAGCAGGGATGAAGTTCAGGGTGGCCATTCAAAGAACCATGCATGGAGGGGGAAGCGAAGCAGAAGATGGCCGAAAATCACTCATGCCATGGTGTGGCGAAAGTGGACGTCGTGGCTGAGAGCGTCGACGTTGGAGTTTCGACACAAGGGGGTAGAACGTCACAGAGCTGGGTCAAGCAGTGATATTCTGGGGTTCTACCTACCACAGACATCTGGTATAAGTGAAAACCCTCGAAGAGGGTGTACAAATAACGATAAACACCGGTAATGGATGTAAGAGAGTCCGATATATAGATAAAAGAAATAGATAAAGGAACGACAAAAAAAGGAGTGAGAAAGTTAAGGAGATAATAGGGGGAGATAGAGAGAGATAGGAGACTAGTCCGTTACATGCGCCCTCCTGGTATTCGCAGAATACCACAAAAACAAAGAAAAATTAAGGAAAGTGATAATGGTGGGTATACGAAAATCAAAGAATAGATAAAACATGCACCTATTCCAAAGCGACGGTGTCGTCGTCAAAGTAGTTGGCCGGAAGCGTGTCGTCGCCAGGACCCATCTGATCGCCCCCGGTATCCATTCGGGAGATGAGGTCGGGGGTAGAGCCTTGCTCGGCGTGATTGGCGAAACCATCGGGAGCGCGCGGGCGCCAGTTGGAATTGGGCGGTCCATGGTGACTGTGTCGACGGTTGTTCTGAGTGAAAGGAGCGAGGGGATTGAAGCGAGCGGGGTTGCCTCCTGCCAAAGCGGTTATGATAGCTCCCCGACCGGCTCGATTGATGAGAGTGTCCACAACGGGGCGGAACACGGGGTCATTGTCGATAGAATTCGGTTCGTGCTCCTTCTTGCCGTAGGTAGAGGGATCGAGGCGAAAGAGGCTGATGTGGAATCGTCGGCCTCGGGTGTCGCCAGGAAGAGCGAAGCGATAAAGGAAACCAAGGGGTGCTTCTCGATTCCGAGGCCTAATGCCTCGGGTACTTGTACCCCGCAGGTTACCAGTGCCAAGCTTTTTCTCGTATTCCAGACCCAGTGACATGCACGTGCCTTCATCAGTCACGTGCTTGTCAGTTCCCTTCTCCACGGCAACCTGCGCGTTCGTCCACCTGTTTCCACCTCTACCAAGTTCCAAGTACATTACACCTGTGCTAGTACATCCTCTGCTCCCCTCGCCCCATTACCTGCACTTCTGGGTTCCGTCGATCCTCGTCAAACCACCCGCACCAGCCCGACAGTATAGGGAGTCCCCGAACAAAGCAGTTGTATACTACCCTCTCCACGTCCTCCCAATCCTCATAACAGTAGTCCCTAATGCCACGCTCATAGTCCCGCTGGTCCTGGCACACGTCCATGTGGCCATATGGGTTCAAGTCCTGCTCGGTGTTGTGGGCGATATCAGTCAAGTTGACTGCGTGACGTTAGCCTCTACACCAGCTTCGCAATGGCGCCCTACTCACGAAAGAAGCCACACCTTCTCCTGCCAAGGGCCCCGCACGTCGCTATCATGACCGGTCCTACCCTCCCAAACACCAGTAAGCGGTGGCCGTGTTCGTTGTCCGCCTCACAGAAGCAGGTCAATACTAAGTTTCGCTCCGAAAGCCAGGACGGGAACTCCTCGGGCTCCAACGGTGGTGGATCTTCCTCTTCGCCATACTCTCCCGGGTTTTCTGGCCTGAAGCCACCATGTCAGTATTGCGTGCGATTGTCGTCAGTGTCCTACTCTCACCATTCAAACCGACAGAGCCTGACTCCTTGGGAGGTAGGTGCAAGGGCCACAAGCTCATTGGGGTATACCCCTTGCTGAATGACCATCCTTTCCACTTGGGCAACGGTGAGTGGCATGGTGGTTCCTATCGAGAAAGATGTCTCACTTTTTCCCTCCTACTGGAGACCCCTCCTGGATTCTCATAGGGGTTCGTACCGAGTGTAGCGAGTCAACCGTTTCCTGTTTCGTTGTAATATTACATTGTTTATTCCCAATTAAATGGCATATCCTCCCTCCCTTGCTCGTCACCTATCGTCGGCATATACTTCCTTTTCAGGCTACCGGAGCTTGGCGTCTCTCTCTTACCCGCCCTGGCATCCCTCTGCACTTGGAGGCGCATCGCCCGTGCCTCCGCCTTCCTAGCTTCTGCGGCCTGCGAACGTTCAAAATCAGGCCTGTCAGTCTCCGACTTCGTCCTACATGATCTTTTCTCACCTCCCGATGTTCCGTCGTCAACAACACCAGCATCCTCATCGATAGCACCAGTTTGTACTCCGTCTTACTGACAGGAAACGCGGTGAATGCCGCCCATACCTCAGCAATATCGCCTTCCTTGAACACCGTCGGGGATACGCGGGTGTAGCTACAATCACGTTAGATGGTTAATCATACCCTGGTTGCTCACGCACCTCGACTCCCTTCCACTGGCCTGTTCTTTACGAACGTACTGCACGACGTTCTCGTCCGTATGGATGTACTTTCCCCCCCGCAGCTCCTCCAAGACATTGAGTGGGTCCACGTCCAACGCGAAAGCCTGGTGAGCGAGAGACGGAGCCTGTCTGCGCTCCGTAAAATAACGAGTATGCGCGTCCACGGCGTTATGCCCGTCGTACCCGTTGAACACCACGTCGAGTAGCCTACCCGGCTGTATGGCGGCTGAAAACAACGCCACCACTTCGCAAATCTTTCCTTGAATGCAGTCAAACGCCGGGGACGAAAAGCCTGTAAGCTTGATGAACTGACGCAACTTCCTGACGTGTTCATCCGTGTCCACTGCTCTGCATAGCTGTAAGCTAAGGTAAGTGGCAATACTGTCATGCTCACAATGTCGGAGACACTGGCGGTAATGTTTTCGAACAGACCACTCCCGGTATCTTCACGACGACCTCGTCGTTTTCGCCTCCCGTGGCGGTCACCAGACGATAACACCGTGGTTCCTTGAACGCCATCACTTCCTTTCCTTCCAACTGCAATGGTGTAAGTTGGGAGCGCCCCTCTATCGAGGAAGCAAAGGTACGCACGTTGACGTTCGCCAAATGTTCAGGTCCATCCGTGCCCTGATTGGCTTGCGCTGCGTACGAGTGCAGCCAGGCTTCTGAAAAGCGGTCAGTGACCTTCGTCTCTGCCATCATCCATCCTTACTTACTAGCTTCGTTATACCGATAGTGTCGGTCCATGTTCCTCGACAGTAATGAAAGGAATGTGGGACCTGGGGAAGTTCAAGTGGGACTAGGGAGTGAGGTTTGTTCACCGTCGTCCTGGTCCAACGGACTCTTGCTTACTCTCAAATCCGTCCGCATTTTCCTTAATCAAATGCAATAACCTGTCCTCACAGGAGGTGCAAGGAACCGATCGTTCGTGGGCAATCCCGCCCGCCATGGCTACACTGCGCCCTGCTTGGCTGGCCCATAGGGGGCTCGGGAAAGACATATGCCAATTACCTTGCCCGGATTGAATTGGCGGGGGGAGGCTGGCGGATGTCCCGTTGCAATACGGAACACCTGTGACGATCGGTCGGTTCTGAATTGTCAAACGGCTGACCCCCATTGGACGGGCGTTGCAACCGCTGACTCCGCTCAATGCCCCGGCTGTGTGTTTTTTTGCAAATTTTCGGCCTATTTTTTTTCGCCAGAACATTCACGGGACAATGCCGTTCCCCTTCTGCCGATGCACGGGATACGAGGAGACGAAGATAAGAACCTCCAACTGTGATCGTTTTCCCTAACGTTGCTTGTCCCATTAGCAGTGTTACCCCCCCCCCCCAGTGATTACTTTGTCTAGTAAACTTTCGCCATGTCGCCCAACTCCAACTCTGCCCAGCACAAACGTGATGGTCAAAGGTGAGTTACCTTCCCATCGTCCACTGTCCCTTCTGACACTGTCGATATTAGCACCCCGGTCGCTCGCACGTCCTTTAATCCCCTCCTTACTCCTCCCGAGACTCCCATGCGCCCTCGATCGGACCGTCCTCCCATTACCCGCGTCAAAAAGCAATCGAAGAGGGCGAAGAAACTTCACCAGTTCGAGAAGAAATTACGTGCCTCTAGGCCACCCAATACCCATCCTATACCCCCAGCCCTCGTTCCACCGCTTCCTCCCCCCGATCCAGGGCCGTCATCGTCTTTGGAAAGTCCGTTTGTGGATCAAAGGGACCATACCACGGAGGAGGTGGGGCCGACTTTGTCCCCTAATGCAAACGTCCGAAAGAGGTCTTTGATAGATCTCACCACTGGTCCTTCTTCTCCCTTGCGTGGTCATCGTGAACGGGCACCACCAGTGGTAGGCTCTCACCGAAGTTATGTTCGGTATGTCCCTCGCTATTTTACATGTTATAAATTACCATTCCGTCCCATAGTAAATCGGCCACTTTAACCAAGAACATCTCCTCCAATGGTCGTAAGTACGCCTTGACACACGCCACCTCTAGGTACGGTTTTGCGTTTACCACCTGCCTTAACGTTCGCTTGACTATCATTCCCTTAGTTCCCCCAAGGACGATGAGGTTATTGAGATCACCTCTGACTCCGGCCCTGAGTATGTTCGTTCATTCTTACAATCCTCACACCATCCTCAATGATTAACTTGACAGACAACCGTACTTGGCCCCGGGCGAGAAATGGTACTACGGACCTAGTACCAAACGCTCTCGCATCGGCTCGACCCTGACCGATCAACCGTCCCCGCCGCGGACCCGAGGTTGGAGAAAGTAAGGCCAGTTTCATTCCCACCCTACCACCTTTGTTCACTTTTGCCACGTAGGCGTGAAGACAAGCCCGTCTCCAGCGAGGACGAGAAACACAACGCCGTTCACGCCCGGCGGCCCCCAACCATGTACGTGCCACTACCCCCCCATTTTTCGTGTGCCTAACCCACCACAGCGAGGATTTCGAAACGAAAGCTAAGAGACTTGCTGAAAAGGAACAGGAGCGTGTCTTCAGAGCTTGGGCGTAAGTTCCTACTTTGCCTTGGCTTCGTCAATTCACTGACCATTTTGCAGGAATCCTGAGTATGAACGCGTGCTGTACGGATTCCGTGTCAATGATATGCAAAGGGATACTGACGGACTTTAGTCGCAAACGCTTGCCTGTCGCTCCCAGGCCTGACTATGTCGTCCCCGAACTTCCCAACGATGATGACGAGTGAGTCCTGTCGCCTCGCTGACGTTCCATGTCTGACACACCCTCCTAGTCCTCCAGATGCGTTAATCGGCTTGGGTATCCGCAAGAAGGATCAAGTCCCAAATTCCTCGCCCGTGCCCCGCCCTTCGTCATCCGGCGCCCTCCATGCCCACCACGTCATGGACCAGACCATGACGGACGATAACGGTGATTTCCTAGATGAAGCTGATTCAGATGACAGCTCCAGGTACGTCCTCGCTTTTGCACAACGCCCGCTGCTTGACGAAGAGTCTTGTCCCAGTCACGTTGAGGACCCTCGCCCTCGCAAGAAGAGAAACACTCAAACCGTATCTTTTCTCGCGGACGAAGCGGAGGACGACGGCACCGGACCTGGATCGGAAGAGGATGACATGTATACCGATGAATACGACAGGGAAGATTCCTTCATGTGAGACAGCCCTTGCCCTACCAGCTCAGTATTGACTCTTCGAACAGAGACGATTCACCGTTGCCATCGACTCGGCCTCATGGCACGCGCTCCACACAAATGAAAGAGGCGGATGTTACCTCCGATGGTGACGATGGCAATTTCCTCCCTTCCGACGAGGAGACTGCACTGCAGTGAGTACTGTTCCCTCTTACCTTGTCGTTTTACTGATTGAAGCTTGCTATTCATTAGAGTCGCCAAGATCCAGAGCGTCTTCTCCGATTTGCGCCCCCACCTCTCCCAAGAAGAGTACGACAGCAAGCTCAAGACTATCGCTCGAGCTTTCAAGGTTGCATCCAAGACCGGGGAAAACAAGACGACTCATGCTTCAAAGAAATCCCATTCGTCATCGCTTAAGGGAAAGGAAAGGGCTTTTATTTCGTCGGACGATGACCAGGTGTATGATGAGTGAGTGTACGAAGTCCCTATGCGAACAAAGATTGATCGTTTTATCACCCAGGACTACGGACCCCAGTGTCAAAACCTCCGCTCACTCCACCCTGGCAAGTACCTCCACTACAGCGGCCATCGCCGGCTCCTCCACCCAGCCCCCCCTCAATGTGGGAGCAGTGGCCGGGACTGTGACGATGAGCCAGTTGCTAGCCAGTAATCCAAGTGCAGCACAAGCCGTGAACGCTGGAATGGCCGCCTCGAAAACCTATGCCACCTGTCGCGAAGAATGCGATATGTCAGACAAGATCAACACAACAATCAACGATGAGAGAGATGAGAGCGATGAGAGAG